>JASDQU010196934.1:0-19544 GCA_032191745.1 Picea mariana | reverse complement strand
ACCGACTTAGTTAATCCTCAATGGGGATTAACCTAACAATAAAAATAATAATAATGACATGATTAATCCACAATGGGGATTTAATCAAATAACAAAATAATAAGAATGCTCTTCGCAGTTACATTATTTCAACAATCAACATACCTCACTTGTATATCCTGCAAGGTTTGCTTCATCCAAATAACTTGAGTGCAACAAGTTGCTGCTGCAATATATTATGCTTCTTTGTGGACAAAAATACTGAAGCCTATTTCTTTTTTAGACACGATACCAGAAAATCACCGAATTAGAAGGATGCTCCACTCGTACTTCTTCTATCATCAATGCTACCTGCCCAAATTGCATTTGTGTAGGTGACCAAAGATAGATCTTCCCCTTTTGGATACCATAAGCCAAATTATTTCGTTTCCTTGAGATATTTGAATATTCTCTTTACCTCCATAACATGTTCTTCTTTCCATGCTGCTTAAAATATCGCAACTTTTCCAACTTCTTGCATCAAATATGGTCTCAATGTTCTCACATAGAGTAGGATTACAATCATCAATTTGTAGAGTCTTTGATCTACATCCTTCAATTCATCATCCCTTCTCAACTTGCAATTGGTCTACATAGGAGTACTCATGGGTTTGCAATATTCCATTCCAAACTTTTTTAACATTTCTGTGATATACTTGGTCTAAGAGATGAAAATACCTTTATCACACTGACATATATGTAATCCCAAAAATAAATTCAACTCACCTAGCAAAGACATTTCAAACTCATTTTGCATATATTGGGTAAACTTCTGACTCATCCTGTCATCATCACTTCCAAATATGATTTCATATACATAAACTTCAATTATCAATATACTGTCTCGATCCAATTTTATGTAGAGATTGTTGTCAACATTTCCCTTCCTGAATCCTTTCTATTGTAGATACTAGTCCAATTTTGAGTACCATTCTCTGGGGGCTTGCTTGAGTCCATACAATGCTTTCTTCAACCTGCAAACATAATTTTCCTTTTCTGACAATAGAAATCCTTATGGTTGTTCGATGTAGACCTCTTCTTCTAATTCTCCATTAAGAAAATCTTACTTAACATCCATATAATATACCTTGATTCTTTTGGAACATGAATAGGCTAAGATCAATCTGATTGCTTCCATCTTGGAAACTGGGGCAAAGGTCTCTTCAAAATCTATATCTTCAATCTGAGTATATCCTTTGCATACTAACCTTTCTTTGTTTTTGGTTACTAGTCCATCCTCGTTCAATTTGTTTCAGAAAACCCACTTTGTACCAATCACATTCTTGTTCTCCAGTCTTGAACCATTTTCCATGTGTCATTCTTCTCTATTTTATCTAGTTCTTCATAGATAGTTTTGATCCAATGTTCATCTTTCCATGTGTCATTCTTCTCTATTTTATCTAGTTCTTCATAGATAGTTTTGATCCAATGTTCATCTTTGTTGGCCTCTTAAAAACTTCTTGGTTCAATTGTAGATAACAATGTTAAATGTTGTTGTTTCGTTGAAAGTATTCTTATTCCGGTTTCAACTCCTGCATCTTTATTCCCAATAATTTGTTTTGGTGGATGATTTTTTTGTACTCAATGGCTAGGTGGCTTAGGAGGTATTTGCTTCTCATATTCTTCTTGTTCTTCTTTTGTCTTCTCTTCTTCATCTACTTATTCTTCTTCTTCTCCTTCTTTCATATCTTCCTCGTCATCCCGCACTTTTGAATCTTTTCTTCCTTCTTATTCATTTTGTACATTAGTCTCAACAATCAATACATTGATGCTTTCCATGATTCTGTTGAGCCTTGGATTGGAGCATTTATATTCCTTATTTTTGTTTGAATACCCAACAAATATGCCTTTATCTACTCAGGAGTCAAATTTTCCAAGCCTGCCATCTTCTCTTTTGATATAACATTTTCCTCCAAAAACTCTGAAATGCTTCATATTCGTCAGTCTTCCTTTCCATAACTTGTAGGGACGCTTATCATTTTTACTTTTGAGCATTCCTCTATTTAGGATGTGTATTGTTGTATGTATTTCTTGTTCCCAAAAGATGTCACTCAACTTGGAATCTTTCAACATGGTTTTGGCCATTTCCTGTATTTTCTTGTTCTTTCTTTCGACAACTCCATTTTGTTGAGGTGTCCTAGTTGTCAATAACTGTCTTTTTATTCCATGTTCCATGCAGAAGTCTGTGAATTCCTTTGATGTGAATTCCATTGCCTAATATCAAACACCCGATTTTCAATTCCATCTCGGTTTCAACCATCTCTTTGTATATCTTGAAGTGTTTCAATGCCTCTAACTTATTCCTAAGAAGACAAACTGTAGTCATTCTTGTGTAGTCATCAACCAATAGCATGAAGTATTGTTCTCCATTTGATCATTTTTTTCTTGTAGGTCCACATAGGTCAGTGTGTACAATATCCAATGGTTTTGTTGTGGAGTACTCTTTTGATTTGAATTTGGTCCTGGTTTGTTTTCCTTGTAGACAATGCTCACATAGAGTGTTTTTCGACTTCAAGATCTCGGACATTTCTTTCACAGCTTCCTTCCTGTTGATTTTGATAAGTTTATCATAGTTTATGTGACCCATTCTTTCGTGCCAGAGCCAAATTTCATTTTCCTTTCCTAAACAATGTCTTTCCTTTCCAATTTCATTCAGGACATATATGTTGTTTGGATTTCTTCTAGGTGTAGCCACCAAATTTTCTGATCCTTATTTCCTTACCTCACATTTTTCAAAGTCAAACAAAATTTTGTCTCCTTCATCACACATTTGACTTACACTTAGAAGATTTTTCTTTATATCTTCTACAAGTAGAACATTTTATGCCATGGCATCTGTTAGTATCAAAACCTTCTTGACAGTGTTTTCACCCCTAAACCTATCCTACTCATCTATAATCTTTTTCCATTGAATTTTTTCTTGATCTGGTTTGTACCTCATTTGTTCGAGACTTATTAAAGAGGATTTTTCTCCTAGAATCCAACATTTTGTTATCTCTCCATGCAATGTAATTNATAGTTAAGAATATCAAATCTGTAATCATAACAAAAGCTATGTTTAAGGACTTCAAGTATATTTGTTTTATAGACTCTTGATGTATAAAAAGAGAATCGAATGAGAGATAAGGGGATCACTTTTGGTAGTAGTTGGGAGAAGACATTTGTCTAATTTTTTTAAAGAGCATTAAGCCTGTAACATTTTGCACTCAATGAATCAAACACTCTGGTTGTTTAGATTGTTTTAATTTTTTTTCTCATATTTTCTATCTTATTGGAGTACTATTGAAATCTATGCAGAGAATTTTTTTCTCTTTGTTTCAACCATAATTCTAGTGAGTTACTTACTGATATATTGCTTGTTTCAAAGATTTGCATTCAAATATTTTGATTCAAGTTTGAAATATTATTTTGAACCTGGAAATCTTCTTTTTTGCAAGTAGATAGATTATTAGTTTGCATTATGTGTTTTCTTATACCTTACTCATTTATCTAATCCTTCAGTTTGAATGCCTATGACTAAGAAAAAAATTGCTGATATTTTGAATTAAATATTTTATCGGACCTTTTAAATATTTTAACTCACCTACTGCCTGATCCTTAAACCAAATTTTATTCATCCTTGATCTATAAAAAATCATTGCAATAACTGAGGTGCCCTATATTTTCCCCTTAGAATTCAAGTGAAGAATTTATGGATAACATATTTTGGCATCGTTGTCTGGGACAAAGGAACAAAGGCATTTTCCCTGGGAGAATGAAAACAATCAATTCTAGCTCTTCATGGTGAACAAGAGTTAGACACAAATTGTGACTGCATATCATTCACCTAGCGACTCCATGATCAAAAGATTCCACTGGAGGATGAGCCCTGTTAATAGAGAAATAAAAAAGAGGAAGGGAAAGACCAGGTATTAATCCATCAATTTTCTCCATGAACTTATATTATTTTTTATCAACACTTTCATGTCTTTCCCTTTATATGTCAAAAGAATTATCCTATGCTTTGTATACTTAGATGATCATAAGACTACCACTGCATTCCCCTCATTGAATTTTTTTTTATTCCTTCTCCTTGATTTGTTAATCTTGATCAATTTCCTTCATCTAAGCCATATGTGGATCACGATATCCATATTTCAATTCCTCCCGAAGATGATCATCCATATTGTAAACCTGTTGACACTGAAGTTGATTCACTACTTCCTGCAATCATTTTTCCATCTTCTAACCAACTCTCTTATGTTTAGTCCAAGATTAGAGAAATATATAAACCTTTGAAGCTGCCCCTTATCCTCCATGATTACCCTACTAATTTTTTTATATTACCTTCCTAGGTTCAATGGAAAATATCATGTGACAAAATAGAAACACATGGATGTCTTTCAATGTTTCATAGATAACTTTGAAATTATTCATGAGGACGTGTTCATGGGAACCTTTTTCCAGTATTTATAAGGAGATGCTCGATTATGGTTTAAACATTTGGGAACTGATTCAGTAAGTTCATGGACTGACCTTCATAGTGTATTCTTGAGGTATTGGGGTAAGAATAAATCTTATGCACAATATCTTTCCAAGTTCTATGACATGAATAAAAGGAGGAATGAGAATGCCACTAAGTTTAATAGTATATTCCACAGTTTCTATATCAACATGCCTAGGGACATTCAACCTTCTGAAGAAATTTCTAGGCTATTTTATATCGCAACTCATCCTCATCCTGATTTAGTTTTATTTCTCAGAGAAAGGAGACTAATGCCAAGGAGATTGAGGATAACCTTCGAGCTTGTGGAAATCTCTTAGATCAAATTTGGGATGAAGATTTTCATGCAGAAGAATTAGAGGGAAAAAATGAACATGAAAGATCAAATCCAGATTTTCATTCGCTTCAAGATGTTAATATGTCATTTCCAAACTTGTATTATTCCCTGGATCTTGAAGCTAATCAATTAGATTTTTCTATTGACAGGGATTTAGAAAATATGCATTCTCTTGATTCATATCATCATGATTATTTTCTATATATAGTAGAAATGATTTCCACCTATGAGTATAAAGATGATTATGATATGAATTTTCTTGCTGATTTTCATGAGGATATTTTTTCATATGGAGCTGATGACAACCATATTGTAGGTACATTTGATATTATATCAGATGTTTCTAATAGTTTTTGTAATGATAAAGTTACTTCTCCAAGAAACTTTCAGTAGAAGAAACAAGTAGATGAGGAGGCACGATTTGCTAGATCAACATGCGTTGGAGATTATAGCATCAAACTTGTATGTGACTTTCATAATGCAGAATTTAAAGAAAGTATTATATTGTTTTGTTAGGATCAGATTTCCATTCAAGAGCTTGAAAGTAACAAAGGTGTTTTGCAGCCCTCTCATGTTTCATATTCATAATTGCAGAAGGAAAATATTAGCATGGGAGAAAATAAATTTATGCAATTGGAGCAACACCTTTGTTTCTTAAATCAGCTGGAGTTTTTCCATGTTATTCACGATCCCATAGACATTTACATGGAGACATTATTTTCAGAAGTTCAAAATATTGTAGCTTTCAGAATGCAATTAATTTGCAGTAGTAAGTACAACTGCTCATTAAATCTTTTCTCAATTTTTTTTTTTTCAGTTTTTCTACACTTTTTCATTTAGCTGCAAACATGAAGATTATTTTGTTAGTCAAATGATTGCTTGGCTACATTGGAAATTCGCTTTCATATGATCAAGTTGATTCAACTTGTTAGGTGTAGGAGGTGTGTTGAATAAGATCATTTTTCAATCATTTCTTTTAGTTTGTAGTGTGTGATTGGCATGCAGAATAGTGTTTGGCTTGGTTTGTAGTAGATCAACATAAATAGTGACTCCATATCCCAATGGAGAAGCATTGGTCTAGATTCTTGTCAGAGTCATCATTTAGTCTTCATTCCATGTACATAACATGTTGGTTTGTAGTTGATGAATTGTTTTATGAGCATGGACAATATCATAGCATGATCAACAAGTACAACTTTCAGAAATTAGAAAAATAGGAAGGCACAAGGGTCTGCAATTCTTGATATCTCACAAGGAGAATATCATTCCTCAGTTGGAGACAATGTTAGTATCAAAAACTCCTTGACTGCCTTTTCACCCCTAAACCTAGCCTACTCATCTATAATCTTTCTCCATTAAATTGTTTCTTGATCTAGTTTGTACCTCATGTGTTATGTTCACCTTTGATTTGATTGCTTATGCTTTGATTTAATTTTAGTGTTTCTTATAAGGTATGTTTTAAGGTGATTATATGGTTTTTAATGGTCACATCACATAATTTTTTGGTTTAATTTTCCCATGTATGAAGGCTTTCCTAAGTTTTGAGGACAAAATGTTATGTTGTTGCAAGAAGAGTTTTGTATTTGCAACCCTACAATTGCACTACAAAAACACTATTGTCAAAATGTTCTGCAAAAACCTTGAGTTCTAGAAGCACATCTTCAAGTAATCATTCATACACGTGTTTCATTTGGAATTTTATGAGATTATTCCAAGAAACAACTAAATACAGTTGGCAACCAACAATTATAAAGAATTTGGTGGTAGAAAATTTAGAGGCAGGGCACTTTCCGGAAAAGGGTCAATAGTCAAAGGAATTCCATATTTTCAGTATTTCAATGAATGAACTCCGGGATTGGTTTTTGAGTGAATGGTAACGCATTTGGGAAATCCCTCAAAAACCCACTTGCATAATGGTCTCATATACCTGACACGAAGACAATTTGCCTCAATTATGCACAGACTGGGATATATTCTTGGTTATTTAAAACTATTTTTTCCATAATTTGTGGTTTGGACGTTTTTTTGAACTTGGCATTCATTTGAGTGACTTAGGGATCATGGAATTGGATTGCATCTTTATCCAATGGATTTTATTTATGAATTTGTAAAAGATATGATCGTTATATCTTAATTGGGTTTTATAAGATCATGATCTTTGTGGTTTTGAAATTATGTTGGCTGCAAAACAAAGAATGCTGACATAGATGGAGAAAAATCAACAACAAATTTAATGTTACATACTTAATAAAGAAGATCAAGAAGATCCTCATTTTTCAATAGATGGCATGGCAGGTCAACTCCTAGATTTTGAGATTCGAAGGCATTGGATTAGTATTCAAAGTGTTAGTTGGAAAACAGAGCATATGGCAATAAGAAAAGTCCGAGACTTATTAAAGAAGATTTTTCTCCTAGAATCCAGCATTTTTTATCTCTCCATGCAATGCAATTAGAATATAGTTAAGAATATCAAGTTTGTAATCATAACAAAATCTATGTTTAAGTAATTCAAGTATATTTTTGTTATAGACTCCTGATGTATAAAAAGAGAATCAAATGAGAGATACAAGGATCAATTTTGGTAGGAGTTGGGAGAAGAGATTGGTCTGATTTTTGTAAAGAGCATAAAGCCTTTAAGATTTTTCACTCAATGAATCAAACACTCTCATCGGTTAGACTGTTGTTTGGATCCCTTCAAATCCAACATCCACTATGATTAGTGGAGTTCCCTAGACTCCCTCATCATCAGTTGTTTGGATCCTAGAGGCTCCCTCACCTAATGCCACCCAATCCATGGTCTATGCTCATCCCATGGGAACGAATCCTTTTGTATTCCTAAGAAATACGTCGAATCATAGTACTCATTCAATGCCTTGGGCCTCTAATCCTTTCTCTTTTGGCATGCCAGACATGACTTTACACTCATCATCCTTCGTTTCAACATCTCTTGTGAATCCTAGTTTTGGGTCTAGGGGCACGACACCTCTTTATACTCCCTTCACGTTTGGTGGGGTTCATTTCCCTCAACCAAATCCCACATTAGAAAGTTGTAATCCTCCTTCCTTCGAGCCCAATCCTAGCTATAATTTTCCAGGATGGAGTGCTCAAATGGGCAGTCCTTCTAGTTCTTATATTTTGTTCGTCATTCCTTTTTCCACAATGTTGATTCCTACAAATGATTTTCTCATGGAAAAAATTCCTCTAACCTCTGGTGTTTCATCAGGGGGAGTCAATTTTATGATATGGGAAACCCCCCGCATGGAGTTCCTTCATTTGGGGGAAACATATATCCTCACATGAGTAACCCTTATCATGTCGCTTTCACCTCGCAAGCGGCTTCCTCGGTGATGATGCCATTACAACCTTTTATGAATCAATTGGGAGGAGGATACTATCCTACTAGATAGGGCCATGGTGTATACATAAACCCTGGTTGGCACGTGATCTCTCAAAAACAATATTTCCCAGGATCTTGGTCTTAGATGTCGCAACCCTGGCTCCCTTTTCTAGCCACGTTAAATCTACTAGGCTTGTCAAAATTGATGAATGACCCAGTGCTTCATGATCTGTCATGCCCCCTCGTCCCTACCAAGATTTTCTTTGAAATTCCAAATTTTGAGGGAAAGACTGGTGAGGACCCAAGTTATCATGTGACTACTTTCACCTATGGTGCTTCTCTAACTCCCTTAATGATGATTCTTTTCATTTGAGACTATTTCAACACACCCTTACGGGGGTTTCCCCGAAGTGGTACACCGAGCTACTTGGGGGCACTTATGGAACTTTCAATGAGCTAGTCCTGGTTTTTCTCAACCACTTCTAATTGTCGGTTCGTTATGATGCCAACATAGAAATTTTATCTGCTTTTTTTCAAGATAAGGCCACCCACATCTACGATCATACTCAAGAGTGGTATAGATGGAAGAGATTGATTAAAGCTTACATTCCTCCAGAGTTTTTGATGGAATGGTTCCTCAAGTCATTATTTCCTTACATTTCGAAGGATGTTTCTAGATCTGGAGTGACATATGAGGATGAGGCCATCTTCAAATCCTTGCAATTAGATCTCATGTATTCTCAATCTAGGATGCTCTACGAAATTATCCTTAACGCGCTGTAGTCAAATTACGATCCTAGACAAAATCCTGGGCCTCATGTCGATGGCATCATAGGTTCTGCAAGTGCCAAGACTGCATACCAGGTGACGAACCAGCTGAAATATTTTTCTCTTAAGTTGTTTGCAGCAGGACAAGCTACGAATTCATCTGCAACCACCCAGTTGGCAGATGTGCATTCTATATAGTCGACGAAATCAAACGATGACCAATAACCCAAAGGGAACAAGAATAAATTTCATGGTAATAATCACAAGGGTGGGAAGAATTATAATAATAATAATAAAGGAAAGGACAACAACAATAATGATAAATCTACTAATAATGTTGGTGAGGGCAAGAAATACAAGAGGAAGGTGAATTTTCCTTGTAAAATTTGTAAATATTATCACCTTACCCACTTATGCCCCAAAATTAAGGAAGCCTTAAGGCTTATAGCACAACAGCCTGTTGTGATGACTAACCTGTTTCCACATAACCAAAATATGACACCGGGAGCCTCCAACACCGAAAATGCATCGAGTGGAAGTAAAAATCCCTCGACACATGGTGGTGGGAATCAGTTCATCAATATGGTTTGATCTAAGGTTAGTGTAGCCACTAAGACTTGCGATTATGGTTCTTCATAAATTGTTGTAGGTCTAGAGCCTCCCCCTCCTGAAACACCTTTGCAGATTATTAATTCAAAACCTCAACCTCGTATTCTAAAATGAGTCCTTAAGTGCTTTTCCCACAATCCTAATTCTAGGGCCACCAAAAATTACTCGATTGTCGAGGATTTGGGCTAAACATCGTGAATGATGTTGGCTTCAGAGGTGCTCCATATGTGTCCTACACAGAGAAATTACTTGCTATCTGCTTTGGGAGCTCTAGACCCAAGTGTCTCAAAGGTTATCGAGTTATATGTTGTGGATGTCAGGCCTCACTTACCTTACCATGTGGCCTTTCAAATCCATGTGGAGGGTATGAATATCACCATCAAGTGTATTTTCATTGATAAAGGTGCTTTGACATCCGTAATGTCTCTATATTTTTGGAAATCCATTGGCTATCCACCAATTTCCCAATTCATGACCATGTTAACTACATTTGATAGATGTTCTTTCAAACCCCATGGTATCCTTCCCACTTTCCTGGTTAAGTTAGGTGGCAAGATTGTGGAGGTCAAAGTTGAGGTGGTTGATGAGCCTCTTGATTACAATATTTTACTGGTGCATAATTGGACTTACGCTATGACAACCATTGTGTCGTCTATTTTCTGCATTTTATGCTTTCCTCACGAAGGGAAGATTGTGATGATAATCTAATTGTCCTTTGCGCATCCTAGTCCTTCTACATTAGTGAGACCTTCGGTCCCCGTTATTGATAATTCTCAGCAATCAACTAAGAATGTTGGTGTCAAAATGTATTCCCCATTGATGGGAACTTTTAATTTATCGACATCGATCCCGTACATTAATGCCATCTCTAGTGATTCTTCATCATCACTAAGGTATGTTACTTTCTGTACATCATATATTACTGACCCATGGACCCTACCTTCTCCGGTTGTGTCATATGAAGGTCATTCATAGATCGGGATGGAAATGCCACTACCCACAGTAGAAATTGTGTATGAGGCTAAACTAGAAGCTACTGCAAACCCAGATCCTCCCTCCTAACAGGAAGAAGAGGTGGATCCCATATTAGACCCCATATGGGTTGCAGACTCATCTAGTTCACATGACTTCCTTTACGATACTTTACCCTCAGATGAAACCATCTTAGAGGCCATGTCTGGTCCAAGTAGGCTTTGGGACAACCTTCATCATAGATCTTATTTTCTCCTAGAGCTTGAATGGGATTGAACATGATGATTTTAGGTCCACCTTGAGTGAGATGGTTGGTCATGTTTTGGTTCCATTTGAAATGCATGGTATATATGATGAAGGAAACATGGAGAACATTTCTCCTACCTTCATGATCTAAATATCTCAAACCCCTTGTAAAATCGAAAACACATATATCGGTGCATATTGTTCACCTGAAGAAATTTAGATATACACTGATATTTTCAAATAATTCTGACATAGACAGATATGTATATGTTTGGTTGTATAAAGAGATGTTAGGGATAGACCCTAGTATTTTCTAACATGACATTAAAACTTATTTGAATGCTAAACCTATTCGACAATGACTTAGAACTCTAAATCCTAGGAAGGACCATGCTATTAAGGAGGAGGTGGAGAAGTTTCTCAATGTTGGCTTCATCTAGATGGTTCCCTTGACCGAATGGGTATCCAACCCCATTCCCGTAGATAATAAGCAAGGAACAGTCTATGTATGTATGGATTTTAGGGACTTGAATAAATATTGTCCTAAAGATAACTTCTTCACTCCCTTTATTGATCATATTATTGATGAGTGTGCGGGAAGCCAAGTCTTTCTTTTATGGATGGATTTTCAAGTTATAATCAAATTCAAATTAAACCCGAGGATCAACACAAGATGACGTTTATTTGTCCTTGGGGTATCTTTTCATACCGGAAAATGCCTTTTGGTCTTAAAAACATCGGATAAACCTTTCAACGTGCCATGAACTTCACGTTTCATGATCTTAAGCATATAGTTGAATCCTGTCTACATGATCTCATTGCTCACTCTCGAAAGAGGGTTGATCATTCGAATCACCTTCGACTTGTATTTGAAAAGTGTCACTATTATCACATTTGGTTGAAACATCACAAATGCATATTTTGTATTAGGTTTAACCACATTTTTGGTTTCATAGTTTTTTAGCATGGGATCATGGTGGATCTTATGAAGGTTGGGGCAATACTTCGATTTCCTCCCTGATGCAATATTCAACAAATTTAGGGTTTACGGTGGAAGGATAACTTCCAGCATCATTTCATAGCTAACTATGCTAGTATAACTAAGGGTTTCATGCGTCTCTTGAAAAATACACTTTGTTCATATGGGATGAGAGAGCCCAGGAGTCCTTTAATTCTCTTAAGAAATCCCTGGTATCAACACCTCTACTGAAGCCCCCAAACTACAGAAGAGATTCCCTGATTTATATTTTTTATTTCAAAGGGACGATTGGTATGGTTATGGTTTCAGATGATGATGAGCTCCATCATCATGTTATCTATTACCTTAGTCGAAATCTAATTGGTCCAGAACTTAAGTATTCTCACGTAGAGAAGCTAGCCTTAGCAGTCGTGCATGTGGTTCAACGATTATGTCACTATATCTTACTCTACAAGACTACCACGGTTGTTGATATCAATCCATTTTAGTATGTCCATACAAGGCTTATCATAGAGGGTGAATACAATAAAGGGATTGTGATTCTACAGGAATTTGATCTTGATTTTTACTCCACCAAATTCAAGAAATCACTAGTTTTTGTGGAACTAATGTCAAACTTCCCTAGGCTAGATGAGGATATTTTTCATGATGATTCATTCGTTGATGAACACATATTCCTTATCTCATATTCGTACCCCTAGTATGGAGATATTTTAATATACCTTCAAACTCTTAATCTTCCCCAACATCTTTCGAGAGATGACCGATGACGTATACGCTATCAGACAAAAAACTACCTCATTATCAGTGACATGTTATATCATTGAAGGTTGGATGCTATTTTGCATCTTTGTTTGACTCATGAGGATCATGAGGCCAATGAATACCACATTTGGGCATGTGGTGGTCACTTATCCAGGCTTGCGACAACCCAAAATATATTGCGAGATGGTTGTTTTTGGCTGCCAATTTTTAAAGATTATGTTGAAGTGGTTAATAAGTGTCACTCTTTCCAGGTATTCGCTCGTAATATGTTCTTGCACCCTGACCCTCTACACCCATTCATTATTGTTGGTCCCTTCACCAAGTGGGGGGTGGATTTCATAGACTGCAATCCAGCCTTGGCTAGGGAGCACCATCATATTATTGTAGTCGTGGATTAATATACTAAATGGGCTAAGGCCATGCCTACTATTAAATCCGATGATGAGACTACAACATTTTTCGTATTCAATCATATTATATCTCGGTTTGGAATATCAAAGGATATTGTCACAGACCATGGCAGTCACTTCCAGAATGAGATGATGACAGAGTTAGCATCTAGACTGGAGTTTAAGCACGGTCATTCATCACCTTACTATCCCTAGGAAAATGGACAAGTATAGGCCTTCAATAAATCTCCAAAGACCGTTTTGCAAAAAAATATCAGGTAGAGTAAATCTAACTAGAATGTGATGCTTTACCCTGCATTATGGGCATACCGAACCATTGTAAATACTTTCACTGGTTTCTTACCATTTCAGTTAGTCCACAAAGTGGATTTGATCCTTGCTATTGAATGTGAAATCGCATCTCTTAAGTTGGCAGTTGAGCTCCTACCTAAATGATCGATCTCGAAGAAAGCCTCGTACACTTATATCATCTCGATGAGAATCATCAAGATGCCACGGTATCCATTGAGGAAAATAAACAATGTGTTAAGGTCTAGTACGATAAGTTTTACCGTCCCTGGCAATACAATGAGGGTGACTTGGTTCTTCTCTATGACCAAGATAAAAATCGTTGGGGGAAGGAAAGTTCAATCCCATGTGCCACGGTCCTTACATCATAAGACGTTTCCTTGAAAAAGGAGACTATGAGTTAGAATATTATGAAGGGAATTTGTTGGATGAGCCCAAAAATGGGCTCTACCTTAAAAGGTATTATGCTTGAGCCTTCGATCTTGGGCATAGCCTTTGTATACTAATGTATTTTAGTGTATATATTTCTCTCTTTGTTATTTTGTGTTGCCAGCTTGCTTCTTGATTTTTCCCTTGGTTGGTATATTTCAATGGAATATTTGGTGTTCTTAGGATTTGGTGATATTTCTAGTCGTCATACTCAAAACATGGCTTCCATCTCTTGGGTTACCTATTCAGTCGAGGGACAACTAGTGTCTTCAAGTGGCGTTTGTCTGGAGCCATCAACGAAAAATGTGGTTGAGTATATCATCGTTATAGAGCTATGCGCGATGCCATTTCACATGGTGTTTGATCTTTATAAGTTCACTAGGATTCCAAGTTATTTGTATTTCAATTGAATGACAGCTTCCAAGTAAGAGATCCTACACTACTCCGAATTTTCCTTCAGGTACGACTTTTGGAATGATATTTTGATTTTAGTACTTACAATCATATACCTAGAAGTTTTAATCAAGTATATGATGCATATACTAATTATATTTTAGATTAGAATTTGTCACATAAATAAGTAAAGAAAACACACATTCATACATTCATCCATTGTAAGATATGAAAGTAAATCCGAAGACCAAAATATTTTTTATATTTCATCCTTCTAGTCCAAAAAATATGGTGTCATAGTACAAAATTGGGATTGTTTCCCTCAAAATACATATACCACTGGTACATCACATAATTGTGACATCTACGCATGATGTCCCAGATGTGTGTCATGATAGCACACTATGGTGTTTACAAGACATCAGAAGAGTCTCACCCATGCACGGGGTACACCCACCACCTGCCTCTACATCGCCTATGGAAGATCCTCCACTTGGACCATAGGAATCATGTGCATCAGACGAGACAGGTTTCCGTGCATATTGGAGAAATCTCTCTGCAACCCCACCTACTATCTCATCTCCTCTCCCCCTACGCCAATGTCGTGGATATTCTTTTGGTCATCATGGACCTACGTTTTCATAAAATAAAATTGTTAATATATGATACCATACAAAAATAATTGTGTTTTTTCTTTGCATTTATCAAATTCAAAAACACACACAAAAAAGAAATATATAAAAATCAATTCTCTCTTATCTCCCCAAAGGAGGATCCTGGTGGCAATGGCATGTCACGATCCCATGTCACAATCCCCTCAGTAGTATATCCTCTCATAAGGATAGTCATTGATCACGATGATTTGTCTTCGCCACCAATGAAAGAAATCATCGTTGTAGGGAGTTGGCACCCTACCACCCCCTAACTGCCTCATCACCTCGATCCACCGTGACATGGCTAGATCACGTAGACCATGTGGAGTAATCTCTACTCTAAGGCTTATAGTTGAAACCCTCTTGATGAAAAAAATACACAAAATGGATGTAAACCTGAAGTTCCTCATCCTACCGAGTTTGCAATCAATCAATTGGCTCTTCATGTTGCAATTAGTGAGGTGTTCCAATCATAAACCATGGGTCTCAAACACTCCACAACATAGAACATGAGAGACCTCAGCGCCTGATGCAATGAGGTCGATCTTGATATATGTGTCAGTACTAGGACGACGATATTTAGAATCAGGCTCGCAATCACCCTAATAGGAGTTGGATCCCCACTTTATTTGTGTCTGTAATGCAGTAGCTGGCAATGTACTCCTCCATAGTCCTCCCACATCCATCCCCTCGGGCTTTGATATTGACCAAATCGCCTTGTCCAGACAACCCTGTAGTAAAGTAGATATCATCCACTTAAATTCTCCATGGTTTCCCATCGCGATTGAATGCCTCAGTCTCTGGATCCCAATAGTTTATTAATGTTTGGAGAAACCTCACTTGGACCCTCACATCTTTGTCTATTTCAACATCAACCTCCTTATGCTCCCTTTCCCTCCATTCAATCACCATAATGCAAAGGAAACATCAAATTTTGAGTCAATTTTTGTCAAAAAACTTGTGCATGGAGTTGTATGCAGACTACCATTATAAAAATTGTGTATAGGGCTTCATACACATGGGAATGCTTCACCTTTCCTGCGTACATGAGGTTGTATACGTGACCTGATGAACTACAGCCCACGTACACCCTAGTTTCCAATTTACGGCCTCTAATTCTAAAAAATTGAGCACTAAATCTAAAAATTAGACCATTAAAATGGAAGAGGATAGGATGAGCACTCACTTGGTCCAAACAGTTTCCAATTTCATCGATCGTAGCTCTCAAAATCGTCAATGGAATATTATGGGTAAAATAGCCTCAAAAGAACTATGTGGGTGAAAAACTCAAATGATATGGTAAATTTCTTTTTTTATACTATTTGTAGAAAATTTTCATCCACTTTATATAGATTGTTACCCCATCGTTTGAAACCATATGAACTAATTGAGCAATATAAGACCTGGTTTGAAGTGGTTTTGTCTAGGGCTTCATGGATTTATAGCATTCTTTAGCTTGTTCATGCCTCTCGTAGGTATTTACTATCACTGGCATATAGGGTAGGTTTCCACCCCGCTTTGCATTTTTGCATCATATTATGACCATGATTCATATTCCCTAGGTACAAACCCATTTTTTAGCGACTTACCAAGTGGTACTGCATTAAGTGGTAGAGACTTACCAAACATGGGTACTCTAGTTCAAACACTTTTGTCATTTGGTTCCCATTCAAAAGTTACTCCTTAGGTATGGGAGTCCCTTATAGTCCCACTATGGCTTTGCGTTCGAACCTCATTAATATTACTCAATCTCATTCTGACCACTACTTATGGGACTCCTGCCAAGTCTTGGTTAAGCTCTTTTTCAACTTCTAAAAAAATGAAAAGATTGTCGAGTGAACTTGTCTCTTTCACACTCCTTAAATGGATTTGAAAGGACGTCTATTTTGGTATAAGTTTAACCCTTTTCAGGACCAAATAGACTACTTAAAAAAAATCAATACTCTGGTCACCATTGGCTATAAGAGTTATCCTGGGAATTATTTTATAGTTTTTTGGGCCTAGGGGACTAAATCTACAAAAAATGACAATTTTGAGTTAAGTTGTAATTGCATCCCATTATCCTTCTTGCATTGTTGATCCTAATTTCGGCTCCCACTTTCTCTTGATATGCCTCTTTCCCCAACAATTCTTCGCATTAGCCAAGTAATGCCTTCCATATATCCTTTGCAACTTGACAACCCTTTACCCATAGAGGAAACACCCCCTTGAGTGTCCATGTCCTACATGTGTTTCCCTGCATCAAGCATAGGTATTTTCCACTTCTTGGAACTAGTTTCTTATTCATGTCACATGTTTCCTCTCCTGTATCATATCATTTATGTTACTATGAAAAAACAAAAAAAGACAGGCAGGAAAAGAATATTATCTCCTATCGGCAGCAGTCATGTCACCTTTGAATAAAGAACAAATTCTTGAGTCCATTTCATCCAAGGTTTGGGATAAGAATGGCCTTAGGAAGTTGAGCCTGTTACTTATATTTTACTCCTATTACTAGTTATTCTTTCAGTCCATTTGGAGACTTTTTTTATGCCTCCTACCTCACAAACATTTGTCAATGATTAATGTTGAATCTATGCTTCCTGCATTATTCATCTGTCTCTTTCTCTTGTTCAACGAAAGTCTAAGCATGTGTCGATCATTCCTAAAAAATATTGACTTTTCATGTTGACCATCCCCTTACAAGTGAACCTAAAAATCACATGAAGTTGTTGTCCTACCTTGCACCCTAGGCCTACTTTCATCATTGGTAGGTGGCCTTGAACCCAACATATGACATCTCTCCATTGGTCGCTGAATGGGGGGTTTCCCTTGTGTTCGACGATAAGAAATCTATTCACACATTGTGATTCATGCATTGTCTTGAATTCCATTAGAACCTATTGGTGGTTTCCTCACCTTTGTTGATAATTTTCATTATTGGCTGCTAGTCAGAGGGTCTCTTTCATGTACTACTTGCATCTGGTGCATGTGAAAGATGCACATGGTCATTGTTTCATGAACATCCTATTCGTCTAGGATCTTCCTAATCATCAATCTATTTCTTTGTACCTTGCACTAGATGATGAGAGATGCCTTAATTATCTCCTTTCAGTGGGTCTCCTTCCATTGACTTAAACTCATCTATTCTAGAATCGAGATCTAGATTCATAAGAGTACTTAGAGGGTTACAGTCATCAGTGGCTGGTTCTCCCACCATCGATAGTTGGGAATACATCAATGTCTCCCGATTGATGGATTCTTCAAGTGTTCAACCTCA
Source organism: Picea mariana (assembly GCA_032191745.1). Lineage (NCBI taxonomy): Eukaryota > Viridiplantae > Streptophyta > Pinopsida > Pinales > Pinaceae > Picea > Picea mariana. The sequence goes on along the minus strand of JASDQU010196934.1, from coordinate 1,598 downwards.
ACACCCTTATTCACACTTTTTGAATGTACTCGGTGCCTTGACACCTTCTTTCATTATCAGTGGGTTGTCTCAGGTTTTTTAATGATATACCTCAATGACCGATAATCAAATGAACTCTCATTGTGTTCAAATTTAACTCCTTTATTCACATGATGTAGACTTGCACGTGTTGGAGAAATTTCTATTTTCGACACACTAGTTTAGTGGGAGTTAACTGACTAGTTTTATTTTAGACTTTCTATTTTTACCATCACTATTATGCATGCATGCATTCCTAAGGAAAGCTAACTGCTTGATTTGTTTTCTTAATTATGGAATGATTTTCCATATATATGAGTGTATTCCACTCATTCATTCTATCATGTTGATCATGATCTATGTATCAATCATCAGCTCATTGAAGTAGTGTGAATATATTTTCTCATTCTTCCATATTGAATCTCTCTTCCTTTCTTGATAAGATTTGTTTGTACTTGCTTTAGGTAGATCTCCTGTGCAGGTTTCCATGAAACATTGACATGGTAGCAGAGCTATGTTGCTTGGAGCAAGCCAAACAAGACAAAGAATAAGGAAAATTGGGGTTTCGGCGAGCTAAATCCATGGTCGTACCTTTCAACAGTTATTCCTCCCAAAATATTATGTTTTTGAGGTAATGATCCATATGGAAATTAAATTGGCCCTTTTTGGAAGTGGGTTTTCAACCGTTTGGCGAGATTCTTCACCGTTTGCTCAGAAAGTAAGCTGCAAGATATCCTCTTGAAACTAATATAAATCCATGGTCGTACCTTTCAGTAGTGATTTCTCCCAAAATATTAAGTTTTTGAAGAAACGAACAACAAGGAAAGTAAATCGACCCATTTTGGAAGTGGGTTTTCAACCATTTGGAGATATTCCTCACCATTTGCTCAAAAAGTAAGTCGCAATATCATCTCTTGAAACTAATATGAATTTTCACTTAAAGTGCCCTTTCTGCCTTGATTTCTTAATTTTTCACTTGGAGATTGAGAGTAAATTTTTAGGGGCTCTTAGAAACAGTGGGAGAGATGGATAGGACAACTATTATACAGTCAAACTTGGTGGTAATCTTCACACCATACAATTATTTTGATTGTAATCCCAAGGCATAATTCCAAATCAAAAGGAAAGGACTGTATAATTTGACAATGGCAACAAAAACAAAACCTACATCAACGATTGCGAAGATGAGATGGGCGAATTGTAAGGATGAGGCTACATGACTAATTCTTGAGTTAATATCCACTAATCTATGGTTTCATTTTTCCACATGCAAGACTCCAAACGAGATCTGGACCACCCTGGAAGGACTCTTTGGGAAGCAGGATGAGATGCGAGGTCATATGCTTGAGGTAGAGTTGAATACCTTAGACCCTAAATTTTTTTATAATATACAAGATTTTTTTACTAAATTTAAATCTTTACTATTGAGCTTGGGTGAATGTGGTATTGATAAGTCTACAAAAGAGAAACAAATTATTCTAACAATATTGGCAAAGCTAGGACCAGAATACGATGTACATGTCTCAAATTTCCATTCTGGCAGATGTCTTTTTGGAACAAATTGGAAAATGCCTACGTTG
>JASDQU010196932.1:8806-19545 GCA_032191745.1 Picea mariana | reverse complement strand
TCTCTCAAACTCGTCTTGATTCAAATTAAATTAGGCACTGGCTGTAGGAGAGGCGTGGGTAAGGGATACCTCTATAGGCAGGAATTGGGTGACATCGGTTTGCTGGAATTGAAGGCAGGGTAGGGAAGGTCTCGAATTAAATTTCTTTGGAATTTTAGGGAGAAGGGTATCTATCGCGAGAATCGTTTTCAAAACTAAACATGCGGGATTTCAAAACTAAACGTTTTCAAAACTGAACGGCCCGTCAAATTTGACAGGTTTGACAACTCTTTTCCCGTTTTTACAGTTTCAACTGAGATGGTCAAATTTGGCATGTTTGACAACTCTGTTCCTGTTTTGACAGTGTCAAAGGAGATTGTTAATGGTTTGGAATTTTGACAGTGTCAACCAAGCCTAGTTTCTTGAAACAACGAGAATCACCTGTAAGATCGTTGCTTATCCTTCTCCCCGTTCCTTCCATTTTCAATGTCCTCGTTTTTTCCATTTTCCATTTGAATATGAGATGTTTTCTATATCCATCACTGTTTCCATCGTTGTTTCTATCTACATCATTGTTTCCATCGTTCTTTCTATTCGCAGGTTGAGGAAGGAGAGCAGTTCCAAACCCAACAGATCATCTACCAAGCATGGTTTATTGAAACAACTACAATCACTTGTAAGATCGTTGGTGAGTTAAATCACACTATTAATTTATTTTCCTTCAATTTTTATTGTAAATTTTTTTATTATGAAAAAAAAACTTAATAAGGGTTGCTTAGTCTCTGCCAATTAGATTTGGAAATGAAGATGATAGTTGACACCCTATAATTATTGATGATGATGATTATGGTGAAACATGAATAATATGCTAATAAATAGGCTAGTTTCGTAATTATGCCGAAAGACGTATACTTATTGGCAATGGGCACGATTAATGACCTTTTAATCTAAAATTCTAATGTGATGGCTAACAATTGAAGATGTTGGCATATTCTTAGTCGTCCTCCCAAATCAATGAATGTGATTTACTCTTCATAACTTCCTTGTATTTTTGAATGCATCCATTAACCTATTTACTTTTTAACATTTACCTAATCATATTAAGAAATCACTGTAGCACCATATAATTGTCAACGAGCACTACTTCAACTTCCTTTAACTTTTTGGAGGGTTTTTGTTATTTAAATGAGAAATAACTACAACTAAAATTTGTATTCAAAGAATTTGGCATCCACTCACAAGGGATGGAGTATAAGTATTATTGAAGAAGATCTCTTACCATGTTTTTATTTAGTATGGTTGTCTTATAGTTTTGGGATTAAACCTAAATTTTGCATAATTTTAAGATTAACAAATATTTTTATTTTATCAAAAAATATATATTTGTTTTCATAGTTAAACATTACACTTCACATCCTTCTAGCTAATATATTTTAAATGGTCATAAAACCTGAAATGGAATATCTAAATTTTTAACAAAATCTCATCCCATGATAAGAACACAAACTTTCATAATTTTATCCTATCCATTTCATTGGAATTGACCTTGAGTACACAAACTCATAGTTTTATCCTATACATTTCATTGGAATTGGTGTTAAATACTTTAAATATACTCTCACTCTTAAGTATTTTAACTAGACAACCACAACCAAGCTTGCATTAAATGCCAACCATCATGTACCATGTTCTTCAATTCCCTTTCCTATAATATGCTTCTTGGGATTGGCCAGTCACATTTGGATACAAAGATCTATATTGGGATACGAAGATCCATCACTGGGATAAGTAATTTATTGTGGTGGTGTGATAAGTCTATCATGTATGTTAGATTTGATTTTTAATAACTATGATGTAGACAAAGAATACTTATACAGCCAATTAGAATTGCTTGTATAGATATATGAATCTTAATATTATTTATTTAGTGTTAAATAAAAGAATAGTTTAAAAGCAGATGATACTTATAACAAAGTTTATTGATTATGTAATTAATTTCAAATATTGAAATAAGTGAAAGCAACAATAAGACTTGAAATATATTAGCCATGAAAAAAACAAATATTTTTATTTTATCAAAAAATATATATTTGTTTTCATTAGTTAAACATTACACTTCACATACAAATTTAAAATAAAAAGCAAATTAATGTCAAATCAATAACAAACTCATTGCTATAATCCAAAACCTTTGACATGACTAATAAAAAAATTTCATAAAAGAATTTATTTTGTGTAAGAAATATTCTCACTAAAAAGAAGTTACGCTTACCTTAGTGTACGCTTACCTTAGTGTGGACAAGAGAGTGGTATTTTTGCAATGCTTCATCCATGAGCTTCTTATGCTCTTTTGAACCTTCAAGAAGACCCCTGAAATACTATGAAATGCCTTATGCTGAGAAGCCGGTTGATTGTACTTTGTTCTCTCTTCTAAACCTTTATAGTTGGAGTTTCTTTCACTGATATGCTATCTCTTCTACAAATATCGGTTCGTTGTTTTCTCTTGCTGCATCAGAATGTGTAATATTTGTCACAGGCTAAAAAAAACTACTATTCTATTTCAAGTTTAGTTCTATATCCTGTGGAGAAGAGTGGACCCTTCCCTAGTAAAGTGGGTACCCTGATATCTAATATTTCATTTCCAGCAGGGAACGAGGCAATATTTAAAGTCCATAGATATATGTTACCTTCTCCTCTACCAAAAGATCCATTTATTTCCTTTACCAAAAAATCCATTTCTTTCCGCGCTGCTCCACCTGAGGTCACAAATCTCTTACTCTATTCTGGTAGCTCTGAGGTAATGGTGTTTGGACCCTCCTATAAGAAATATTTTCCAGACAGTTTATCACCGTCTCTGAATCACCTTACACATGTATTTGATGTCCATTCTTGCTGCTTGGTTTAGACGCGGCTTCGTACTCAGCAACATTGTCGATACAAGCCTGAGTCAGTAAGAAAATATTTTGGTTCCTTCTGATGGGGATTAAAAAACCCAGCTCCTGCATTGTTTTTGCATCTAGCTCCATCATTCCTACAAGTTTGGTTCATTTCAATAACACCATGCATCTTTAACCCAGGCGAAGTGAAGCAAAATGGAAAACGATTCAAAGAAGAATGAACACAAGAATATTCTCATGATTAGTCTTTATTTAAGGGTTTTTTTGAATAAGTTTGAGTGAAACCTTTCACTTCCGCTTAGCTTCCTTATCTTAACTTCCACCCTCTTAATGAGGGAACTGAGATTGAATTCATCTCTATTGAAGCACCTATGAAGCCCCAGACGAGAGGCAGTACGGAAAACAAATAAAAAAGGATTGGTAGAAAAGTATGACCAGAAGACGATTGGAAAGCCCTTTGGTAGCAAGGCGAGGGCTCGATCGAAGGAACCGAGGGAGGTCACAAGGAGTCATGTACCGAGGGCTTCACTAGTAAATGGTAAACCTCCACCCCTGAAGCAAAAAAAAGGTGATATGTGAAGCCGCATAAAAACCTCGTTCCAACGATTTTCTTGCTGAACCACAGTGGAATTGTGTAAGCCGCCCTGATGACATTTTAGTATTTTCTCCTTTAATCAATTCAAAAATAGAGGCTAAAACATGTGGATTCTTTGCTCTAAAATACTAATTATGTTGAAAGGCGTACATCTATTGACAATAGGCAGATTTAATAGGGGTTTAGTGCTTAATAAGTTTTTTATGGACAGGATTAAATATGGCTAGAATATTCTTAGTAGTCACACAAAATAAATGGCTGTGATTTCAACCATTAATTTCCTAGCTATTATAAAGACATCCGTTTATGTGTTTACTTTTTTACATTTACTTAATTATATTTAAAAATTACTTTGATAGCTAATTGATTGCCACGTAAGTGATTAACATAAATTAAAATATTAACACCAGATAAATGAAGCTCAACTACTTAATTATATTTAAAAATTACTTTGATAGCTAATTGATTGCCACGTAAGTGATTAACATAAATTAAAATATTAACACCAGATAAATGAAGCTCAACCATTTATTTATTAATTAATAATAAAATTTAATATATTTTTTTAAGAATTCTTTTCATCCCTTTCGGCGTTGATCAGCCACAATTATGTGGCTATGCTAATTACGTACAAGATTTCTCTGCATCATTCCAACAAAATTTAAATTAAAGACCATTCTGATGATTGGTATATTTTTACCTGACCTTCCTCATTTCTTACAGGGATTACCAAATCGCCACATTATTTGGAAATTCAAATAGCTATGGTATGAGTGGCTACATGCTTTTTGGATGTTGTTGATTTTAAAAGTTGTCTTTCAATAGCTTAGTGAACCAGAAGAAGAAAACTTATATTGCGTATGAGTATGGTTATGTGAAGATGCAATAGTGTGCATAGATATGTTTTAAATAATATTGTGCATAGATATTTGTTAAAGAGCAATCTAAGACATGCACAACCTGTAATAGAGAAATCTAAGACACATGCACAACTTATAAAATAATTATTTCATGTGCTAAAACTCATTGCTTGTTTTTATTTATTTAGAATAAGGGGAATCTTTTTGTTAAAAAAATTAATAAGAAAAATAACAACGATAGTTTAAACGAGAAATGCAAAATCGAAAATCTAGTTTAGGCTATATTTTCGAATCCCATGACATCACTATGATGTTATCATCGCAAGGTCTAAGTTTTATATCACTTTTGTCATTGTTACATCATAATTTCCTAGATTTTTTTATATTTATTAAAGTATTGATATATTTCAATTTCATGTGATATATTTAATTTTAATAATTATTTATTTATTTTGTTGAATTAAACAAACTATATAATTTATTAAATTTGTTCTTCTCTTACAACGTTATATCGCATGAATATGTTCAACAATTTCTCATTGTTTATTATTGACAAAATAAACATACCACCCTTCTTAGGATTCTATTCTATCTTTCCACCTTGCCATACTTCTATACATTGTGACTTCTAATCTAATCTTTCAACCTTTCCACGTTCAAGCACTCTAGCAATTACAACAATCCGCTAAAGGCAAGGACTTGTTGCTCGATTGTTTGTCCTATTGTGACTTGCATTCCTTAGGCTCCAAGATCAGGTGCATTAAAAATGCTTTGTTTTTAAAAAATCATGAGATAAATTTGGAGATATTTTTATCCTTATCAGAGAGTTTATTCACGAAGGAATTATGTTTTTTTAAAGATTTTAGTACTCTTTTTTTGGTGACTAACGGAATCGAAAACTCGCGGTTTTCGTACTCACGTGACACGAGGTCGATTCTCGTCTGCTACCTCTATAACCTCCAGGTGCGTCCACACAACCCGCAAACATGGGGCACGGATAAATCGAGGTGAGAATCAAATGTGAGACCTCATTTTTACATTCCCTTCCATTTACACGGCACTTTCCAATCGGTCTACACCCCTGCGGACCATTTTTTGGTACACTTTGAATGAACCTTAAAAAATCATTAAATTAATGAAAACTTTGATCCTATTGCTTTATGGAATTTTGTTATAGGTAGTTTAAAATGGGATGTTTTGATTACTAGTGATCACATGTCATGCCCACTCTATTTACTAACCAATATTGTATTTCATACACAACTTCTTTGGTTAATCTATTTCAAAGCAACAAACATGTTTTATTATTCTATTTCTAAGCAACAAACATGTTTTATAAAATAGAATAGCCTTCAAAACAAAGAAGGGTAACAAAAATAAGGGTTTTTTTTATAAAATAGAATAGCCTACAAAACAAAGAAGGGTAACAAAAATAAGGGTTTTTTTTATAAAATAGAATAGACTACAAAACAAAGAAGGGTAACAAAAATAAGGGATATTGTCATATATCTAATAGTCTTTTTTCATTTTTTTGGTAATCTTCGATTGTGCATAAGTGCATTACTTCAATGTCAATGGCTTGACAACTTATGTCTATTACAAATAGACTATGTCTCTTTACTTAAAGTCTATTCACAACTTTGCTTTCAAGATACAATAATTAGATGCTCAATCAAGTCCAACACAACTTAGATCATCCAAGAAGCAATATGCATACATCCAACCACAACCTTAAAACCACCCAACATTACTTATACATAGCCAATACAACCACGTAAGGAACAATAACATGCAGTACAGATAAAGCAACCATATAACACAAGTATGGATGAGCACCAAGACAAGTGCCTTAACACTTTATTTTATGTAGGATGTTACATATACAACAAAGAAGCGCAACCAATCTTCCTATGGTTCATTGAAAAACTACAATTACAATCGAAACCAACCTATACAACTATCAATCCTACCCTTAAAGAAACCACATGCCTACCTCATATAGGTCATGTTTCCATCTCTTTTTCATTTAACCAGTGCAAGTTGTTTTGTTGTGCTCAAACCCTGAACTTGACATAACTGCAGAAGACTTGATGACCCTTTCCTCTTGCAACTTGATGCCTTAGAACTTCGAGGCATCCACCTACTTATATGAGATTGTTGTGCACTTGCAAGCCCTTTTGTTCCAAGGTGGACCCAAGTGTTTTCTTTTGTCACTTTGCATCAAGTTTCTCCAAGTCATGTTTGGTCCGCTCAAGTCGCCCCACGTCCACCCAGGTCGATCTTTCCCTTTGGTATATTCGTTCAATTGTGACCAAGTACACCCCACTATGCCCAAGTGGGCCAACTCATTCAATTGCATATTAACTTGTTCAAAGAAAACTTTGTAGCCTATATGATGATTCGCTCCTTTGAGTCTGCATGTCTAGCTCGTGCACCCAAGACATCCCAAAATCCATATAAAGGCAACATGGATGAGTCACTTCTTTGTCCATTTGATCGAGCAGGTGTTGTAACCTTCTACAGAAACCCTCTACGATTGTATTGGAAGTGTGCCTACTTCCATCCACAATCAAAGATCTTACATGTATACATAAGGTATTAAGTTGAAAAGAATGATAATGTTGAAGAAAAGATGTTATCATAAAGTTGATGAAAAATGAATAGTGATGAAATAAAAGACTCGTGGAAATAATGATACTACTACCACATCAATATAAAAGTTTGTAATTAAAAAAAGAAAATTCTGGATCCAATTGATTCTTTTGGCCATAATAGGAGCATATAAGGTTAGAATGAGGTGAAATTTTATGTGTATATACATAGTGTCAAGGACAACATAGTTACCAACTTAATGAAAACTCTACAGAGTTCTAGTTTTTTGGGGGGTCCAATTTTTTACCCCGTTTTTAAAAATGGTGCTACTAGTAGCACACCCCCCCCCCCAGTTTTTAAGTGGTTTTTCAATATTTTAAATTTTTCAATCCACAATGTTTCCACAATATTTTTTTAGATGTTTATTTTTCATCTATTTTCAATTTTTTCTAATTTTTTTTTATTCAATGGTGTTTTAAGTCATTTTTTCATGCTTCTTTCAATCTTAAAAATATTTTTTACCATTTATTTTTTTGAAGTTACGATTTGTCATATAATTTTGTCTCCTTAATTAATTTATTGTTCCATACTTTTTAAATATAGTGAAAAACATAATTTTTAACACATTGTTTACCTTTACTTCAATACATAGAAAATAATTGTAGTTAAATAACACTATTTTTGAATATTTAGCAAAAAAATACACATTTTATAGCCATATATAATAAAAAAAAATATACATTTTGGTACCTATTCCTTAAAATAACATGTCAAATAAAGCATTTTATGGATATAATTGAACAAAAAAAAGTCAAAATTTTATAAAAATTTATCATTTTCTTTCATATTTTTTTACATTTGAAGTAAAAAATGACAAAATTTAATAAAATCTTCCAATGTATAGTGATTCGCATACAAATAAAATGAAAAAGAAAACAATGAAAAAGATTCTTCACAAAAAACAATAGATACATCTTTATTCTTATTTTAAAATCTGAAAGTCAAAACATTACAGTTATAGCTCATAAAAAATTTGCAAAAATGAGCATCGTCTTCAAGGGCATCTTAAAACTAATCAACACTATCATATATCCCAAATTCATCATTCTCAACAAACACATTATCATCTTATTCGACATTATTTTGTGCTTCCATTGAGCCATTTTGTTCTTCCATTGGCTCTTTGATATCCACAAGTTCTTCAAAGTGATCATTTCCAATCATTCCTCCTAATGGTACTTGACGTTCCTTTGACATTTTTTCCACCTTTGATTCACTAAAATCTCATTTCCTCGATCCAACTTCTTACATTTCATTTGGAAGAGATGGAATAACATTGATTCTTTGTTGAATAAAATTGCACTACATTGGGTCACTTTCAATGACTATGCAATTATTTCCTTTCTATAAGCAACACACCAATTTTGTACCTAATCACCAAATACAAAATAAATAATGAATTTATATACTGTTAAAAGACATAAATTAAAAATGATATAAGATTGAAGTATGATTTCATAAATATTATATCATAATTCTTACCTGAACCCAAGAACAAATCCAAAACTCAATCTCCTTCATTTGAAAATGTATCTATAAGATAATTAATTAATGTTTCTGGTTTTTGATAAATGTTAACCATGTATCCTTTCAAATCTTTTTCCTTATATGTTAGCTTGTTAACCACAACATTGTATACCAATATACTACTAGGAGTCTCACCATCCTTTGCATTGACAAGAATAGAATTATGAGAATCATCTTTTGTCCAGATTGCAAGATGTATACTCTCAAAATCACGTTTAAATGATTATCTATTGGAGCTCTGAATATTAGGCTTGTGTCTGTAACATAAATAAGTGAAATTTCAATTAACTTGTAAATTAATAAAAAAAAAATATAATCTTAATTGCTAAACATACACTTTCAATATCTTACCAAATAAACTGCATCATTGTCTTTTCTTCCCCCTTGAAGATTGATTGTACTAATCCTTGTTGTGTGTATGAATGAAATACAAGAAATATCAAAAACGGTGATAGTGTAACTTTCGTAAATCCCATAACCACTTTATTGAAAGCTTGGTAAGTATAATACTCAGTATCATATCCAATGTTTTGGATATTATAACCATGATGAATATCCACAATAACTAGGGAGTATTCGTTTTTAGGAAAAATATTTGCAAGTTGTTCACAATCACCTAATATCACTTTATATTGAACAGTGTCGAGCCCATTCCAAATGTAGTGATCAAGGGTGTCATCAAGTTGAACATTTTGAACATGTCTCCATCTTTTTCTTTCAAACTTGTTTTTTTGAATAAAACTTTTGAAAATTTCAGATACTCCATCTTTAATGAAACAAACAAACACATAGTTATATATCTATAATTATTAAAATAGAAATAAATCAACTATACATTTTTTAATGCAACAAAAAATTGTTTCAATATTGTTGTAAAGTTTGAATCTGGATAGTTGAGTTTAACATCATCCCAACTTTCTTCCTTCAACATCTTGACCATTTCCTCTTGTATTCTCATATACACCTTGTGACTATATATATAAACGAGTATAACTATACCGCTATTTATTAGTTAGATAAATGAGTATACCTATGTCACTAACTAATAAATAGATAATGAATGAGGTCATATAAAAATAAACATATTACATATTTTAATTTTATAATTAAATATTAATAATTTAATTTAATATAGCTATTACTATGTCATTATTTATTAGTTTTAATGAAGGAAATCTTATAAAGATAAGCATATCATTTAATATTTTAATTTAGTATATCAAATATTAATAATTTAATTTTTTGTATTCAAAATTATTTATAAAATAAAATTATTATTTGTTAAAAAATTACTCTACATAACAATACTAAAATTTCTATTTCTTTCTCTCTCTATATATATATTCCGGTGACTTGGTCCCTCCTATTAAAGTCCATATTTATTAAACCATCACAATACTATATTCCAAAGTCCATATTTATTAAGTTATTTATTAATAATTAAATATTAAATAATAAATAATTTTATAAAAATATATAAAACACATACTTTAACCTTTAAAAATAAATTTCAACCAGTTATTTTTTATCTTTCTAAACATTATAAACTCAAATCAAACTCAAAATGATACATTGAGAGGATGACATAAGATCTGAGTGACTTGGTCCCTCCTTTAAAGTCCATATTTATTAAGCTATTGATTCCAAAGTCCATATTTGTTAAGCTATTACAAAACCATATTCAAAAGTCCATATTTATAAAATAGTAAGTGTTTGTGGTGAAGAATTCTCTATCACAATAGAATAGTGGTTTTGACCTTTATGCATTATGTCCACAATTTTTGATCGGGTACATATTATAACAAGGTAATTAGTTGTTTTTGTTTATTTAGAGAAGTATTTGCATGTTGACATTAAAGCTTTATAGGATAACACAATTGATAAGATGTGTGTGCAATCTTTCAGTATGAGGGAGGTTATGAGTTCAAACCTTGTGTCCCTGGAATTATGGTTTAGCATTTTTACCATCTACAAAACATGAAGAAGTATTAGTATGTTTTCCAATAAATAGTTTAGGTGGTATTGGAAATGATGTGTATAATTTTCAAATTTATAAAAGCTATAAAATCATATAATTTAAATAAAATTTACATACAATTATAAATTATAGCTAATAAAAATTAATAAAAACAATGAATGAATTTTAATTAGAAAATAAAATTATATATATATATATATATATATATATATATATATATATATATATATATATATATATATATATAATTT
>JASDQU010196931.1:0-13555 GCA_032191745.1 Picea mariana | reverse complement strand
TATATGTATTACTAAATTGTGATCTTTCAATATTCAAGAGCCATTGAGTGAATACAATATGATTAGGAAATGGAAATACAAGGAAAGCACATAACTCAAGAAAAATGAGACGTAGAATCTTTGTCTTCTCTTTGCTATTGATATTGAATGAGTTCTCTTTTACATTTGGCAAGAAGAAGCCTTGAATAGATATTAGATCTGTTTATTTATACAAAAATGTCTTCACCAAAAGCAGTTAGACATTCCACATTCTTTGATCTCAAAAATATAATATAATCAAAACTAAAAGATACAATGCATATTTTTTCTGAATTTGTTGAGATTTCTTCAGTTTGTTGGCACTTCACTTGTCCTTTATTTGCACACGAATGTACTTGGTTTTTTTTATCGTTGAATTGAGCATGCAGTTCCATTATTTCCACAAAAAAAATTGGAAGGTTGGACATTTTCATTCAACTCAAATGCGAAAACCTTTTTGTGTACCAAAGGTAATTTCTCTTGAATTTTCACCACTGCCTGTGTTGTAACCTGATGTTATAATCTTGGTTTTACCAACAGATCATTTATCATTTGTAAATCAACATGATATACCTATTGGATAGCACTTTGTACACTCTCTCTATTTTTCTTTTAATTTTCTTTGCTCCTTTCAATCTCTATTTGTCCAAGTGTATCAGGGATAGCACTGCCATCAAACTCAGCCATTTCTAGCTCTACAACTGAGAGAGTGTTGAGACAAGCTTCATTTCCTTCTCTAGCCAGCTTCTTACTTTCTTCAAGATTTGTTTCCTAGACCTTTAAATCCATTTCTCCCTTTATCTTCTCATACTGTGAAAAAGGGGCACGCCTAGTTACATTGAGTTTTTGTCTCCATACTATGAATTCTTGGAATTTGGACTTGGACATATAGGATTCCTTATCCTTTTCATGAATATTCTTCAAGGAATTATTAATAACTTGATAATTTCTTTGAATAATATCCATATTTTGGTATAGGTCTTGCTGGACAATTTCCAACTTTCCATTTATTTCAGATGCTTATTTATTAAATGCACTGATATCCATTCCTGTGTTCTCAAATAAAGTTATTCGAGACTGTAATTTCTTTATTAACCTATCTCTCTAGAAAATAACAGTATTTATCACCTATTGATTTTGAACACTTAATTCTAGTTTGTCTTCTAATTGATTTATTTGTTGCTCAAAACCTTATCTGATTTTCTCTGTATCAAAATTGATTTTTTTTTATCAGTCATCTCCATTTGTTACATATCATTATGCAATTGTTCAACTAGAAGACTCTTTTGTTCTAGTTGTTTTATGAGATTATCCACTGGCCACTGGTTAGCAGTAGCAAAGGATCCCAATGAGTCTACAACTTATTTTGAAAATCAAACATCACTCTGTCCCTGTCCGTCATATATCATTTTCTTCTTTTTGGTAATTAATCATTCTTTCTGTCGAGCATCCTTTCTTATGATAACCTTCCTTTTCTTGTTGAAAAATAAATTTGATGGAGGCATTTCTTCAAGTTGAATAGGTGTGAGGTCATCTATATTAATAATCTATGAACCATGTAACTCAAAACTTGTTGCTAGAGAAGTTAATGATGGTATGGGAGAACTGAGTGCAGTAGATCCTTCTGGGTTTGTGGCATATTTCACTGGAGTTTCAGTATTTGGTGATGATAAAGGAAAAGTATGCTCATGATTCATGAAAGCCTCAAATGATGCTAATAATTTTTTCTCATATTTAACTACTATTGATATTATTGCATCTTTGGATAATGTATCTGATCTCTTCTCCCCTTCCTTAGCCTTGTCCTCAAGCAAGCTATGTTGCTTGGGATCTGTCAATTCTGTCACCTATGAGGTTGGATTATGTTCTCCCTGCAAGACCTTGGGTAGATTGTTCCTTTTGTGCTTCTGAAAACTAAGGAAGCCTAATTGTTGATCTTGAGGAAAATTTTGAAATCTTCTTTCAACTTCATCGTATGATCTTACTCCTCTGAAAATTTCATCATAGGGGAATATTTATGTATATATTTTTTCATATTGAAATGAGATAGATGATTTTCAACCACCCTATGGGGATCATTCCTTTTATACTCAGTGTCAACCTATTTGATATCTTCTAAGGCTAAAGCTTCAACCTTAGTGTGTCCAAAATGAGATAAAGAAAACATGCCAACCTATATGGGAAAGGTTGGCAACACTCTCTTCTGTGCTTCCTTCAATTCTTTATTTATTCCTCCTCAGATTGTTTGATAAGATACTTCTTTGAAAACCAGTCTGTCAGGTAGGAATCTGGGGAGAGAATGCAGAGATAAATAACAACCGAACACTCTGATATAAGAAAAAATTTCCTCAACCTAGCAATCTAGGATAGCACCCAAATTTCCAATGGTATGTTCTGAAATTCTTGGGGGAGGTTGTCCATAGATAGCTTCATAAATTTGGATTACTACATTATGACAAATTTCATAGAATAATTCCTTTGAATTTTTCTCCCATAATTTAGAGTGATAAAAATGTATGGGATCAATGCTAGTCGAAGTCCAGCTCCAATTCATGAGAGGAAATGGAGTCCTAAAACAGATTGCGCCCATAATGAATGCATACATATAAAAGGGGCATGTTCTCCTTTAAATTTTAGCATCTTGTATTCCACAATTTCCTTGGCTAAATTTTCTGATAACATTTTTCCCCAATCAAAATTGTAACCCTCAACAACCTCATGGATTATGGGAGCCCATTCTACATTAAAACGTGCAGGATTTTTCCTACTAAACATTCTACAGAGCATCATGGTGATATACATGATATGAGCATCACAGGATGTTGTAGAATATACACCATATGGGTATCAGATTTAAACTTTCTTGGATTACCCCACCAGGTTTTCACTATATTGTGGACGGTTCTATCATATTTAGTGCATTCCTCATCCTCAAACTTCAATATAAATGATGAATTGTAGGTATATTTGGGTTTAGAACTTAATTTATATATTAATTGAATATCCTCAGGTTGAAAAGAGCCAACTAAGTTCTTCTGGTGACTGAATATGTTTCTTGTTGGGATATCCACGTGTTCCAGGGCCCAACATATCATATCCATGTAAGGCATAAGTTTAGGTCGAGCAGCAACTTTATGTAATTCGGCCTTCACCACATTTCTAAGCTTAGATGAAAATGTATCACCGTATTCTTCCATTGAATCATATGGACAGAGAGAAAATTTGTGCTCCAAAATGTCATAAACTTGTTTCCAAGATTTGGTGGCATCTGTCAATCGAGCAGTAGTATCTGAGAGTATATCTACATTTGGGTTTGATTCGCCAGTCGATAAATCTTGCTTCTTTCATGTTTTATGCGACGCCATGATTTTTGAAAGATGAATTTAACCTTCCAGCGAGAAGCAAAACCTATGAGCTCACAATGATGAATACGAAAAATTATAGATGCTAATGCAGAAATGATTTGAAACTTGAAATGCCTTTATTTACAGCAAAATTTAATGTCTATATTTTTTTGTATTAATCTACTGACAGAATAATCATTCCAAAATCTGTCAAATTTATTACCTGGCAGTCGCAAAACTTATCCCAATATTTAATCCTAGCCATTTGGGTGTATTATTAATGGATGCAATTAAGATAACATAATTCGACAATTCGACATTCGGGGGTTATGAAAGAAAAATAATGGATATCTTCTGAAGGTTGAATTCACGAAGTAGTTAATCAATTATTAAATATTTTTTGTTTTAATTAATCAGGGTTTAAAGTCCCTTTTAATTTAATTACTTCAGAACTTCCGCATTCGGGAGTTTTGAATGCAACATGGTGTATATCTCCCAAAGGATGAATTCATAGAGAAAATAATCAAGCCTTTTTTTTAAGTACTTCGGGACTCTGGAACTCTGGAGCTCCAGAAGTTTGTGAGTGTGTATGTGCGGTGAGTACTTCGGCAATTCAACATTCGAGGGTTTTGATTGCAAGACAATAGATATATCCCAAAGGTCGATTTTATGGAGTGATTAGATTATTCTACGAAGTGATTACTTATATTTAATCACGACTAGTTAAACCTATTTTAATTAATTAAGTTTACTAAGTGTCTTAATTATCATGATCACAAGTGCTTCGGTATTTTGGTGCTCCAACATGTTTTATCATGTTCTTTGATTTATCTCCCGAATAAAAATCTCTCAGAGTGATGTGGCAGTGATGAAATCACTTTCGATGATGTGCCATGCAAAATGTGAGTGACACGTGTCACCTAAAAACATGTGAATGATGTGACAAAAATGCCCAAAAAGAGTGCTACGTGTGAGACAAAATGAAGTTTTTGACAGGTGGCATGTGACTCATCAACTAATTTTATTTAAAATATTTTTGCGGAAACTTGTCTCCGGGACTTCGAAGCTTTGCAACTTCGGTTTTTTTTTTTTATCTTTAGGCATTCTGAATTTGAAACTCCCGAATCGTGAAGTCTTCAAGTGTCTTTGTAATTTTCTTTTGATTAATACTTGTGCAACTTTAGAAATTTGAAATCGTGGGAAACGTTGATCCGATCGACTAAAATTCTTTAGTGGATGATATTGGAAGCGCTCTGTAAAGATATAACAAAAATATTTTTATTCAATGAAAAACTGAAAAGACTTTCAAAGTTTAAATAATGAATTTCTAAAATGTTCTAACAGGGCATTCATTAACTGCATATGCTAGTAGGGATTATCCTAATCAGTGATAGATCTATCCCACCCAACCTCCAAGATAGTAGAGGATTCAGGTCATGATGAGTGATTTTTTGGGTTATTGATTGGAGTAGATTAGTAGTTTTGTGTAACATGTTTAAGTTTTTGATCTTACCCACATTTTGGATAAATTACCTGGGTGTTTTTAAATCATTCTCACAAGCTGGTGTTGAAACATAGTGTTTCAACACTGTTTTCCCAATGCTCATTGCTTGTGTGTTTCCACGCATGTCACACAAGTGTCATCTTGATAACTGATAGATCCCACAACCCCACCCATCCTCTAGGATAACAGAGGCTTCAGCTCATGATGAGTGATTTTTTGGGTTAGTGATTGCCAATTGGAGTAGAGCAGTAGTTATGTGTTTCAGTTTTTTAGCTTCCTCATAGACTACAGTTTGCATAAATTATTAAATTACCTGGGTGTTTTTAAATAATTCTCACAAGCTGGTGTTGAAACACGGTGTTTCATCATTGTTTTCCCAATGCTCATTTCTTATGTGTTTACATGCACATCACACAAGTGTCATATTGATTGGTGATAGATCCCACCTAGCCTCCAGGATAGAAGAGGCTTCATGTCATGACAAGTGATTGTTTGGGTTAGTGATTGGAGTAGATCAGTAGTTATGTGTTTATTTGTTGAGCTTACCCACAGTTTGGATAAATTACCTGGTTGTTTTTAAATAATTCTCACAAGTTGGTGTTGAAACACGATGTTTCAACACCATTTTCCCAATTCTCATTGCTTGTGTGTTTCCACTGACAAGTGTCATCTTGATCAGTGATAGATCCCACCCAGCCTCCAGGATAGCAGAGGCTTCAAGTCATGATGAGTGATTGTTTGGGTTAGTGATTGGAGTAGATCAATAGTTTTATGTTTAATTTTTTTAGCTAATGCCATTTTTAAATGATTCTCAAAAGATGGTGTTGAAACACGGTGTTTCCCAATGTTCATTGCTTGTGATTTTCTACACACAAGTGTCATTCTGATCAGTGATAGAACCCACCCAGCCTCGACCCTCCAGGATAGCAAATGCTTCAAGTCACGATGAGTGATTGTTTGGGTTAGTGATTGGAGTAGATCAGTAGTTATGTATACTATGTATGTTGAAGTGATTTATTTTTAGATAAGTATTGTTGGTTTTGTAACTTGTTAAGAAGAATTGAGTTCTTAAAATTGATATTATCTCTTGCATTTATGTTGACTTTCCAAATGGATGACTAATTTTATATTATTTTTATCATGCAAGTTTTACTTTTGGTTTCTAGATCGATTTGAAATTCTGATTGTGAAAATTTCAGTGAGATGTCAAAAAAAAATCGTGGAAAGAAAACATAAAAAAAGAGGGATGTTTTTTCTTACTTTCAAAATCCTCAATCCAAGAACCCAGATTCTCTTCATGATTCAAGATCTTTTGAGAAACCTATCAGTGAAAGTCAAAGAGATGTCAACTCTTCTGAGAATGCATCTAATATCCATATAACATATGATGAAATAGGTTCCTCTAGTGATAAAATTGAGATGCTTTCACCAGAAATTGAAAATAACAATGTTGAAGGTTTTTCCTTGGAAGGAAACACAAACCATTCATAATCATGGAAAAGGAAAAATGACCAATGGGATATAGGGAGACAATTCCAATCAGAATGGGTCTCAAAATTTCCATTTATTGAACCAATACCTCCAACAAATGAGAAAGAGGCTTCACAAAAAGTTAGATGCATTATATGTAGTTGGAAACTTGGAAAGACAATAAAATTGCAGATGCAATTAGATACAATAGAGAAGCATGCAGGAAAGGTGTATGATAAGGAAATTGTAAATGTAAAGGAGAAATCTATTATCAAATGGAAATCTTCTTAGGAATTTCGACATGTCAAATATGAAGATTAATATAATAAATAATTAATCAGTAAGAGACAACTCGAGGCAAGTGGAGGAACCATCACATATCTATTTGGAAAGACAATGGAAAGAAATTTGTTATCCAAGATTATGCAATTAAGCACAATATTTCCAATCTTATCTAGAGGTTGTCCTATGATAGATTTTCCATATTACAAGAACTTTATATCTTTTATTGAAGTGTCAAATTTTCCATATTCTCATTGGTCAGTAACGAGTGGTTGGGAATGGGAAAAATATCTAGCTCAAGTAGAAAAGGATGATTTGAAAGAGAATATTGCAAATGCTAGGCTTTTTTCATTATTTTTGGATGAAGTTAGAGCTATTGATAATACTTCATGGATCTGCATGAGAATTTATATGGTTAATGATCATGTTAGGCTTTCATATTTACTTGGGATTCATAAAATGAGGAAGAATTCTATAGCTCAAACTATTTATGAACTTGTCATCAAGACTTTGAACAAAATTGGTGGTATGGATCATTTAGTGATTCTGAAAAAGTTGTCATGTGTCGGAGCAGATGGAGCAGCAGTCATGCAACGGAAAAGGAATGGCCTTTGTGTCAAACTACAACTATCAACTTCACTATTTATGATTAGTATTCATTGTATGGCTCACAGAAAGAATCTTGCATTTAAAATAGTAAGCAAGTTTCCACTGGTTTCAAAAGTTGAAGACCTTGTATGTGAAACTCATGCATCCTTTCATCGTAGTCCCAAGTGATTTAAAGAATTTCAACAATTTGTTGACGGTGTTACATATGGAAAAAAGATACTAAAAGATGTTGATACAAGATGGATCTCATTGAATGGACCAGCTCAAAGACTATTTAGTGAGTACCAATCCTTAGTAGGTTTTATGTATGAACATCGCTTCAGTGTAGACAAATCTCAAAATCTTTTCTTTCGATTAACTAATATAGAGACATTATTAACATTGGATGGAATTATTCCTATGCTTTATGAAATGAATGTCCTTGTGAAAGTGTCTCAGAGTCTCACAATGTATATTTCAGAATACATACATATAAGAAAAGTAGCATGTATTCAATTGGATAATTTGTATATGATGCCAGAGTCTTTCACAGGTCCAGCATTTAAAGGTTGGACTACTATCACCGATATAGAAAACATTGAAAATTATTTGAAGATTGATGGAAAAGGAATACTATGTATGGAAATGAACGGGTATATGGTTCCATTTCATTATGTTATTAATATGGGATAAATCATTGAAGAGTTCCATGTGTCAAGATACCAATTCAACAATGTTGTGATTTCAGTGAAGCACAACTTGATAGAAATTGCAAAATCACTAGCATCATAGATAAGGGAACGATTTCCTTGAGATGAATTATTGGAGACCATGCTTGTGGTATACCCTCGATAGTGGAACACAATGGAGAGGCTAAAATATTTGACTTTTTAGCAAAATTAAAAATTTTAGTGCACCAATTTGGCAAGAATCTCAATGTACAAGGAGAAGATATTGAAGGTATATTAGATTCATCAAAGTTGTATCAACAAGCCAATATATTTGGTAAAACAATGTTAGATCAATATTGTGGTTTGGAGAAACCTATAGAACATGGTGCAATAACAAGATTATGGACTAAATTAGGTGAAAGCCAATACCTAGAAGAAAACATGTCAGAATATTTCAAATTAGCAGATTTATGTCAAACCATGATTTTGGGATCGGTGGAGGATGAGAGAATGTTTAGTGAACTATCATTATTGAATTAAAAGTTGAGGAACAAGATTCATAAACATATGGATACATGTTTAATATTATATGTAACAAATTATGACATAAACAATTTTCCTTTCGACAGAGCACTAGCTCTTTGCTGATCAGATTGTGATAGAAGGAGAGAATACAACACAACAAATTCCTCTACTGAACTTGATATGGAAGATAATGTTTTGGAGGCTTATAATAATAGTTAATATACATAGTTTCATGTTCATAATATAGAAAATTAGGGTCATCATGTTGATGTGAACTGGGATATTAATATACCTCAAGATGTTATCTAAAACAATATACATGAGGGGACTCTTATTTTAACTTAGATGTTCCATTGATGATTGGAGTTGTAGAAATAATGAATGGAATGGCACATGTGATGTGATTCTTTTTAGTTTATTGACTTAATTGTTCCTGTGTTTTTGGAGTACATTGGAAAAAGGTAATTCTTTATGGGAGCAATATTACCATCTGTAAATTTGAGATTGCATTTAAGGTAAAAATAGGTTCTATATTTTGTTTTAAATAGTGTAACATTGAAGCTACATTTATTTTATCCAAGCTATTTTAAGTTTCATGGTTTGATATTTAACTAAGACATTCTATTTTTCCTATATGTGATAGGAAATGAAGCTGGCATTTGATGAAGTTGAGACCTATCTCTTCACATAGATAGTGTCCTAGTATTAAAGGCTAAATAACTAATTAAAAATACTTTCTCTAAGAAAGAATGGTCTCATTCATGAATCAAGTGCATGAAACTTCTTGGATTTGTAACTTTGATATCTTGGAAAAAATTTATGGTTTGTTTGTTGTTTGCATTTGGACCATTTTTTCAACTTTGGAAGTTTGGTTTTATTTTGATTAAAGATTGTGTTAGTCCCTTGAATGATTCTAGTTCTCATTTGATGATTGACTGAAGCTTGATCCATTTGTAGTAGCTTGATTGATTTATTTATAATATCTTATGTTTATTTATATTTTCTTTGAGAAGCCATGTTGATATTCATAAAAGGAATGAGCCATGAGTTGCTAAGCAAAGAGAAAAAGGGTCTATGTATTGGCCTACTAGATTCCTACGCATTCATTGTAGGACATCTCTTGCCAATGAGACCATCATTCCACTAATGCATTTATAATTTTAATGTCATGAATAAAAAAACTTTACATGTATCCTCTCAATAAAAAAGTTATGAATCACTGAAATAATTTGTAATCTAGTTTGGTTATTTCAAAGGCAATCAAGGACAATAAAAAGAATTAATCACTAACAGAAATTCAGTTGAACATTGCCACTTCTTATTAAGAGATTAAATTTCCAAATACAATGTTAATTCTCCAGTGCTCAATGGAAAAACAAGGACTAGATCCCTAACATAAACACTTTGTAAATATTTTAAACCACGCCCTTTTCTCAGAATAGAATGAAACTACCATTAGTTCGAACAATATTGAGAATCTTTCAATTCTCAAGCTATTCATAACTTCTTAAAATAGAGACTCTTAAGATTACAATGACAAAAATTAGAAACATAGAAATTGACACTCCAATTGTTATCCAATGGCGTGGCACAGTGCATGATTCCCTAGATACGTTGTGCCAATTCTAGTCTCCAGAAGATCACCCTATGCCAGCTGGATATGTCATGTCCACAAGGAGAGTCAATCGGTGGTGCCATAGTATTCTTCGTGCATGCTTCGGCCAGGTGTTTCAGCTAGGTGTTTCAGCCAGGTGTTTCACCATGGTGTTTTAGCACCAGCGGTCCAGCTAGAAGCATATCTGCATTCATTCTTATTAAATTTTAATTCATCAATAATTACCCAAATTAGGAAACATCATCCTAGTTTACAAGTACTCTATGAATTAACATAACACAATCATCAATGAATTATGAATTATGAATTGTACCTTATCCAGGGACCAGGATTGATGTTCTCATAGGAAATGTAAACAATAGGGTCCATGGATGAATTAATACAAGAGAATGAGAAATGATAAGGAAAAAGGGGAAATTTTAGCACCCAACATCTCCCCCCAACTGCACCATTTCATGTCCCCATGCAACTTCAAAGTTCACTCACTCAGAATCAGAGTTCGAGTCAGGGCATGCATTTTTCCAATGAAAATTAGAAATATTGTAGGATGATGAAGCATTATCTTCTAAATTCCTATAGACCCTAAAATAAATCACTTCTTCCCAACATTCCGTTTCAGTCTTCTTAGTCAATTTGTACTTATGTTGATACCTCTTTGTTGGCGGCCAAATAAGAGGGAAATGAAATTTAATCCCCAACCACTGTGGACCACAACTCTGAATGCACTCAATATAGCTTGGAACCCGAGACAGAGCATAGGTAAATTTGTCATGATTGTAGGGATCCTTGTTCCTGAAGGCCAGAGATGATTCTTCCCATCTAAATCTTTTACCTTCCAGTGCAAATAGTTTATGATCATTAATTGTTTTAACACAAGAATATATGACAAACCTTTAAAGGTCTGGCACTTTTCTAGTCATGTAAGATGAAGAGAGTATATGCCAATGTATATTAAAAACAGTAGAAAAAGTACAGGGTTCACCCCTAATCCATAATGTTTCTTCTCCTTCATTCTTCTGGATTGTGTGGAAGGCATTCCACCATTTTGCCAGATTGTTCACAAAACAAGTGAAGGCTCTCAGCTGCAAATATCCTACATAGGGAACATGATTAAATTTTATATCCAATAGGCATGCATGTTCATGGAAATAAATCTCACACAAGAAATGGTGATCTGAGAAATCACTCTGGGAGAAAATTTCTAAAAACTCAGAGGCACTAATCATTTTATAAGGCCTTCCTTCCTTAATAGCTTTCAGCTTAAAAAGAGTTAATTTTTCATGAAGGAAGACTGAGTATGATGGAGAAGGGATTCTACATCTCAACAACTCTTCTACTAACAAATACATTTGATTTTTATCCTGTTGCAAAATCTATCACTAAGCTTGTATTTCTCAAAAAAAAATATCATGTTCCCATTTAAATTTTTGAGACGTCAAAAATTCAATGTATTTCTCCCTGAGGTCCTATATTTCCTTTTTGTGGGATGGAACAGGAATCATTCATTCCTATTCCTCAACCAGTGGTTCTTGTGTGACAGATGCTTCTTTTGTGGCCTCATCAGATTGTTGATTTAAAATAGGTACCATGGGTTCTTGTGTAGCAGTGGTATTCTCAGGCTAGGCTATTTCATTGGTCTTATCCATCACTAGTTCTTGTGTTACATTGGAAACTTATTGTATATCCTTATTAGAATGAATATTTAAATCAGGTACCATTGGTTCTTGTGTTATAGTAACATTCTCAGGTGTTTCAATGAGCTACTTTTTGTCTTCCTTAGCCATTGGTTCTTGTTTGGTAGTGGCTTTCTTTCTCTGCATTGCCTCAGCCATCTCGTCATGTCTTCTTATTAGTCCCAAAACTGAGGGATCAATAAGGGTCACTTCATACCAAGCCAATTTGTAAATATCCCCACACTCGAGACACAAATATTCCTTAAATGTTTCATGTTTTTCAGCCTTCTCTGATGGCACAGTCTGTCCCCCTAAAATATGGGATGCTTGCACTAATATATCTAGATCATGAGGTGGAGGCCTTTCAGCTCCCTTTTCTATTTTTATCATTTCCAATTCCCTCGTAAGCCTATTAACTTATCTTTTCAATTGATCATTCTAAAAAAAAGGGGAATGAATTTGAGTTTCCTCTTTCAACAACAAATTCTTGTGTTTCAACAACTCTTTCATTTGAGCTCAGGTTATCAATTGGTTCTTGTGTTACAACAATAAATTCATGTTGTTTTTAATCACCCAATGGTTCTTGTGTAGCAGTGGGTGAAAGAGGACGCAACACATGAATATCAATTTCTGCCATTTTCAGTTTAGTTGCTTCTACTGCGACAACAACCCTGGTTCTTCTCCTTGTACTTGGGAAATTTGATGGAAACATTGGCAATGGCCTCTTCCTCCTTAATATATTTGGAACTGTTTGGGGAGGTTTCTTTGAGACAATTTCAACTTTATAATCAGGGTAAACATGGGAATAATCATCATGCAAAGCAGATGATTCTTCCTGTAACTCAATTACATTCTCACTTTGAATCACTATTTCAACCTCTCAAATTTGTTCTGGTGGAGTTTCTTCCCTTTCAGGTGTCAATGACCTCTCCATAATTAATTCCTTCAATGTATCTCTAGAATGCATCTCTGTATCTAATCCTTCCCTAATTTCTTCCATGGGTTCTTCCACACTTGGTTCTTTTTATGTATCCCCTCCTTCATGTTGTGTTGGTTGATTCTCATCTATCAATTGCTCATTTTCCTCTGCTATAATGGTAGGTGATTTTTCAGGCTTTGGGTGTAGATATTCCTCCATCTGCACTCCAATATATTTCATATGTACATCTTCTGCAATCACAACTCTAGGGCTATCCCTCATTTCTACATCACCATTTCCTTCTCCTAGTTCTCCAACAACATTATATTGTCCCAACTCTTCATTAATCCCTTCTCTTTCCTCTTTTTCCCTATATGAAATACTCATGTCACTACTTCCGACCTCCTCTTCTAATTCATTTCCATAATTTTCATTAACTTCTACTACTCCCCTAGCAATGAATTGAGCCCATGTCTGGTTTTGTAGTTTCAAGGCTCTCAACACTATTAATGTTATCAGACAATGGTGTGTGACAGAACCTCAAGGAAAACAAGATTGTCTTACATAATGTGCCATATTATGCAAAGATTCTAACAGATAATAAGGCATATTTATCAATGAGCCATGATGAAGGTGTGATAGCAGAACAAAATTATATGTGTAAACAAGCGTGTACCTACCTTCACTTGTAATATATTTATTCAAGAAAACAACTACCTAGTCCCAAGGTTGAGGTAAAGAATCTATTGATGTGCCACATCCTCTAGGTTTCACTTTCTCTCCTTCCTCCAAGAAATTGGTCCTTGCATTAGGAATGGTTGTCCTTCATCTAAACCATTTTATGCCAGTGCTAGGAAGCCTCGTAACAGGTGATATAAATGCCTCCGTTACACTAATATCCAAACCTCTAACATGTGAATGGGTTCTTGTTAAATTCTGGGTGAAT
>JASDQU010196928.1:0-10001 GCA_032191745.1 Picea mariana | reverse complement strand
ACTCACAATTGGCATAACTTTATTAAGGTTTGAAATTTTATATAATTTTTCATCTTATGATATATACATCATTTGTTAGTAATATATTTGTTTCTAATCAAAATTAAACTATAATGCTTCCTTTCTTGTTACAATGTGTTCTACCACTAGGTCTAGCAAAAAACTTTAACAATAACATAAAACATGTTATATATTATCTTAGTAAGTACATGAAGTAAGTAAAACATTACAATTGAAATGTTGAGTATAGAACTTGTCAGCATTTGATTTACTTGCATTCTATAATTGAATGTTGACACATGCGATTTCTTTGCACTTTTAAGTGGTCATCTAAAGAAATCCATAAATAAGATGTCAAGTATTAGAAGAGAGAAATCATGCATCTAATGTGTGAAAGGAAAAAGTATTTACCTCCAATATTTTTTCAATACACAAGAACATTACCTCATACATCGAGTCGGGGAGTTTGAAAATATGTGGACTTGTACACAAAAGGTCAACATTGTTGGTGGAGAGGCACTTGAATGCATTGCAGGATTTTTTTAGACTAAGATCATGTCCAAAGGGCTCAACAGTTGAAGATTATATGGTATATTGGTTCATGGTGTATTTTAGTGAATATTTACCCTAAGTAGTGGGTGATAGTAATATGCCTATCCTTTGGGATGTCAATTCCACCAACAAATTCGAAGGGGAGGTGTTGTTGAGGAAAGGTAGATGGAGAAAAGTAAAAAGTATTAGATTTTACTATAATCATTATCTTTGTACATATATTTTTAATCTCGTTTGACACCTAAATATATTTTTATTTCATAATCCATGTAGTGAAGACTCGGATGCAATGCATTTATACATTGCAAATAATCATGACTTGATGAAAGTATGGGTAGAACGATGTAAATAAGTTTACCATAGTTTATTAAGTAGTGGGGTGGTAGAGTTGATTAGAGGATATTAGGTGGATAATGATTCAAATATGACATCAAAGGAAATTGATATAATATATTTTTCAAAAGATAGAAATGTAATCATTTCTCGTTGATTTTTAGTTTTTAATTCCCATTATTGTGTTGGTTTTTTACCCCTCGAATTATATCTTACAATATTTATCAATTGTTGATGATGCATTTATAACATGTCAAGCATGTGGGTGAAACATCACAAAGCTGGATGATAAGAACATAACCTATGATCATGGGAAAACTGCAATTCTCCATGTTACTAATATTTTACATAGGCGTGATAGACACACGATCACATTTGATTTGAGATATATTGGATATAGACTTGAAATCCTTCAAAGTGGTTCTCTTTGAGGTCGGGTGGCATATATTGTTGTTGCAAGGTGATGAAAGGATGGTTATTGATCACAATAATTGATTTACCATGATTACTAATACTAGGTATGAGGTGAGTATAGAGACATATGTCCTTCCAATTCAATATGAGCAGGTCTTTTATTCACAGGTGCTAGGAAGAAATGGTTGGTCATGTGTTGTTAGATTTAAACTCAATAAATGTCATCTAGAAAGTAGAGTATTTCAGCTAATATTTTACCTTGAGAGGGGAACCTTGAAGAAGTAGCGCACATCTCTACATTCTAGAATTAACCAAGTTGTTATAGTTTTCTTGAGGCATCTCTTTCTATCAACATATAGGACTAAATATCATGCGTAGATAGAATAGAGTACCCCCAATTGAATCCATAATGAAGATTAAGTCATAACATTTAAAGTTTTGTACAAATAAACAAATAAGAGGAGAAACCTTCAATAGAAAAGACTTTACAAATTAATAAAGTGAACATATTGATGGAAACTAAAAGTCTTTCTTGATGGTAATCAGTTGGATTCCATATTATAGCTGGAGCTTTGGCATGGGACTAAGGGATGAGTCAAATTTTCCTTTCCAACTTTTCTTTACTCTTAGGAAATTGAAATGAAGACCCTATTCAACACCTCTTTTAGTTTGATGTATTTTATTGATTCATGGACTAATCATGGAACCTCAACCACTTAGTTTATTTCCAACCACACTCAGAGACTCTGGACTACAAGGATTTCAATATTTGAGTGCAAAATATAGTAAGCCATCGAAACAAATGAAATGTGTTTTCTTTTTATTTTAATATTGCATGTATGTATGTTAAAGTTGAATGCATCAACTTTTAGTACCTTGGAATTGCTTATGAAACTCTAAAAACTCTTATCTTCGCCTTTGTCATACTAATAAAAAGTAGATTATCTCCACATCACATAAAAAAAAGAGCAATATGCAACTTCTTGTTTTCTAGAGAACACAACTAAAGTCAAATGAAAGTCCATTCTAGAGTGTTATCCATGATTTTAATATGGCATTATTAGTCCTTTCGGAAGTATATGAATCGATTTGATGTGTTTATCTTTACACTAGAAATAGTATCGACAAAGTCATACATCAAAAATAACTACTTGTTTATGTATTCTCCCATATGCTAAGTTTCAATTTTGGAATATATCAGATTTATTTAGTGGGTGAATAAGATGGTTTTACATCTTATTTGGACTCATTTTGAAGTATTGTCGTTCTGAGGTTTTTTTTTCCAGAAGGAATTATTCTATACAAAAAAATTTAGATTAATACTTACTAGAGTATTGACATATATTTAAATTTCCTAAGAGACTTGTTTCCCATAAGCTAGATTGACACTATAAAATTAACCTATTGTGACTTTCTAACAAGTTTAATGTATCTAAGATGGAAATAAAATGAGATCTAATTTGGCTATATCTCTCTTCCTTTGTTCTTATTTTATTTTATTTGGTGGGTTCAGAATGTCAACATCTTTTAGGAAATTCAACCCCCTTCTGTGGTAGTTTCAACTTTAATTTCCAGAATCTCTTTGGAACACAAGTCAGAAGTCAAAAAATGAAAAAAAAGGAGTTTTTTTTCCTCATGTGGATGCGAGTATTCCTTGGGGTTATTTCGATGAGGCATCCCAAGTACATCCAGCTTCTTGTGGTGCAGGGGTGGTCCTTTATATTTTAGCATCACACTTCTAAAATATCAAATACTCACCTGGAAAAGGAACCAATATCAAGGAGGATATATCAACTTTATGGGACTTTTTATTCATGACGGACACTCTAAGATTGAGAAAAATACATATCATGGGTGATTCAAAAACCACAGTTGATTGGATGAGTCGGCACATAAATATTTTGGTCCCAAGATTACAACCACTGCTGAAACAAATCAGGGATTTCTTATCTTCTTTAGAATGGTTCTCCATCTGTCACATTTTCAGGGAGATCAATACTTTGGTGGATGATCTATAAAAAGAGGATCATCCTTCATATGATGGTGTTTTCTCTTTCCAAGATTTTTTGAACAACATCCATGAGATGGGATGACTTTTAGGCTATATTATTTTTTAAGAGGAATAGTTTTTGATGATGTAAGACAGGATAAGGTTAAGGTTTGATATGAAGAGTATGGAGAGTTGTTTTGATACTGTAATGATATGAATGGACAGAAAATAGACATCAAATGAAATTCCTTATATGGACAACAATGTGTATATTTTATTTTATTTGAAATATAAGTTTTTTCTTTCTCGGAAAAACGTTTAATGTGTATGAATGTTTAGAATTAAATGTGAAACCCCCTATAACATTAAAAGGCAATGAAAGAACAATTATTTCAAATGTATATCTCACAAGAACAATTATTTCAAAGGAGTAGAACAAGCCTTTACAAGTTTTTCAATTATACTACATTGGAACACTTGATTGGAGGAAAGATATCAAAGAGCATTAACAAGGTGACTTTTAAGAGGGGTCATGACTTCACCCCAAAATCTCAACATGGGTCATAGGTTTATGTGACATAGGCTACAATCAGAACAATGATCTAACCATTACAATCAAAGCAAATATATTTTGAATATTTCAACATTACCAAACCCCCCAAGCTTCTATGATATAGTTAGATTAAGAGTAAGAAATTCTTAGTCACCGACATATTCTTGTTTGGGATGTAATGCTACCCTTATTCATATTTATTATTCTTCTATGTGTATAAATTTTCCTCCAAACAAATGTGTCTTTACTTTATACATATATTCCTTTCAGTTTTATAACCCATGGATGATCCATGTTCCATAGAATTAGTTGGTTGATTAATGCCCATGCATCAAATTTCAGCTTGAAAGAATGTGTTGGGGATGACACCCTTCTCTAGTACCTTGGGGGCCAAAATATATAACTATAGGGATTGTATCATGGTCAGAAGCCTTGTACATGACATATGTGATTTGGAGGCAACATTTAAGGCCCAAGCCCTAGGATTTTGGTTCTGAAGCATGTATTAGGAAAGGAGACCCTTACTTGTGTTGTGTAAGGTACCATATGTATTATGCAGAGTAGAAACAAAATTTCTATAACAATTATCAACAGAAAAAGAAAAATATAGAGCACAATGACACAATTGATTCCAAAAACGATACTTTTATTATATTGATAGCCAAGTTCACTTGCCTCTTTGAGGGGACAACCTCGAGTGGAGTAGATCTCAAATACAAAATGATTCTCAAGACAAATATATTCCATGCTTTCTACCCCTACTTATACTCAAACTTCTAGAGAACATTCTAGAGGAAGATATTTCTAGAAGTGGAACCTTCTATTAGTTATATTTACATTAGACATGTTCACATTATTACATAGTTCTTATTTACCAATTTCGACCTTTATTACATAGAAAACATATTATTCTATATACTTGAGGGGTTAGGGAGGTTAGGACCCTAACATGACATTCCCCTTGAAAAAACAACCTTGTCCTCAAGGATTAAGATAAGGAAATTGTTGGGGAATGACAGTCGGCTCCCATGTTGCATCCTCTAGTGGTGTATCCTTCCACTGAACTAAAACTTCCTTGATTGTGCACTAACGGAGATGAATCTTGTGGTGTTCCAAGACTACTTGGGGATGTAATCAAATAGAGCCTTCTTCATCCAATTCAGGGAGACTATTTGAGTCTGCAATATACCAGTGAATAATAATATGAGGAATGGAAATATTTAGCAAGCAGTAATGGAACAATAATATTATAGATAGATCATTACCAGAATAACACCATAAAGAGCAATGTTCACTTGCCTCTTCAAGAGGGAAACCTCCAGCAGAGCATAGCTCTATTACAATAATCTCCAAGAAAAAAATATCCAATACCTCCTATTCTTATTTATAATAATTCTACCTTCTAAGGAAACTTCTAGAGGAATATCTTTCTAGAAGTGGAATCTTCTATTAGGTCTTCTTACATTGACTTATTCTCTTTTATTTATTACGACTTATTAACTAATGTTGACCTTTATTATGTAGAAAACATATCCTACTAACTAATGACCCATGAAGAGGGGTTAGGATTGGATTCTAACATACCCTCCCCCTTTAAAATCAGCCTTGTCCTCAAGGCTGAAGGTGCGAAAATTGTTGGAGTATGGTCGTTGGTTCCCAAGTCGCGTCCTTTGATGATGTGTCCTTCCACTTGATCAATGATTACATGATAGTTCTACCACACAATTGACATTCATGGGAGTTGAGGTTTTCTTTTGGTTGGACCCAAAGGGATCCTTATTCATCCAATTCTAGAAGGATGGTTTGGAGCCTGCAATTATGTCCGACCACTTTTTTCAAACAGGAAACATGGAACACCAGATGGATTTTGGAAGTAACTGGAAGGGATAATTTGTAGGACACTGAACCAATACAATTGATGAGATGGTAGGGCCCATAAAAATTGTGTTCCAACTTTTTATGTCCCTGGGATTTGAGAGATGTTTGCTTGTAAGATTGGATCCTGAGAAACACCTGATCACCTTCCTGAAAAACCCTTTTTGAACGATACTGGTCCGCTTGTTGCTTCATGTGATTTTGTTCCATGTGGAGGTTATCCTTTAGAGCCTTTAGGGTGGTTGTGTGAACTTGCAGCATTGTATCAATAGATTGGACCTTTGATATGCCTGAAAGATAGGTAGTGACTATAGGTGGGAGTTGGCCATACACTGCTTCATATGGGGTCATTTTGGTGGTTGTATGAGAGGAAGTATTATACCACCATTTTTCCAAGGCAAGAAATTACACCCACAGGTGTTGTTTATCTTAAGAAAAACACCACAAGTAGGTTTCCAAAAAAAATTTACCACTT
Organism: Picea mariana; assembly: GCA_032191745.1. NCBI lineage: Eukaryota > Viridiplantae > Streptophyta > Pinopsida > Pinales > Pinaceae > Picea > Picea mariana. The sequence goes on along the minus strand of JASDQU010196928.1, from coordinate 3,809 downwards.
TTGGTTGGTCGTTAGACTAGGAGTGATAGGATGTGCTCATGTTTTGTTGGGTGCCCTGGAATTTAAATATCTCTTGCAAAAATGTGTTGGTGAAAGTTGGGTCATGATCAGATATAATAGAGGTGGGCATTCCATGTAACTTGAAAATCTAATCAAGGAAAACCTTTGCTACTAGTTCCGGTGTGAAAGGGTGAGGTAAGGCACAAAAATGAGCATACTTGGATAGGAAATCAATCGCCACCATGATGATAGACTTGTTCCCAGCTTTATTAAGGCCCACTATAAATTCCATGGAGATGTATGTCCACATAGAAGCTAGAATGGGTAGGGGTTATAGTGTTCCTTGAGACTTGATAGTTTCACCTTTATTACATTGGCACACCTCACATTCGGTGACAAAGTGAAGGATATCTTTATTCATGCCTGCCCAGAAAAAAAAGAACAATGAGCACAAGCATAGGTATTTTGGAAGCCCAGGTGACTTGCAATAGATGATGAGTGCAACTCATTTAAGAGTCACATCTTGATTTCTAAAGAGGGCGATACAATGAGGAGATCCTTATATCTAAGAATATTTTCCTACCAAGTGTATCCGATGGCAGGATTAGGGTCCTCCAAAAGGCATTGAATTATCTTGGAGAGAGTCGGGTGTGTTATCCACTCTTGGAGTACTTATTCAATCCAATCATGGACTGGTAAGAATAAGGCAAGGAGGGAGTCGTGCTCCTCATGTTGTCCTGAAAATTTATCAGCTACTATATTTTATTTTCCCTTTTTATATATGATTTCATAATCATAACCCAACATTTTGGTCAACCACTTGTTTTGTTCTTGGGAAGATAACCAATGCTCCAAAAAATACTTTAGACTAAGGTGATTTTTTTTGATCTAAAAATGACGCCCCAAAATATATCGCCTCCATGTGTGCACCACATGGAGAATGGCCATAATTTATTTTTCATACATAGATCTTCCCATATTATGACCACTCAACGCTTTTCTAGTAAAGGCCACATGTTGACCATCTTGTGTGAGAACTACACCTATACAAATTCCATAAGCATATGATTCCACCACAAAGGTTTTTTTGAAGTCAGGAGATGCTAGGATAGGCATAGTGCACATGGCCCTCTTTAAATATATGAAGTCTTTCTTAGAAACAAGTGTCCAATGAAATGCTTTCTTCTTAAGAAGGTCAGTCAAGGGCTTAGTAGTTTTTCCATAATGGTGGAAAAAATTCATGTAGTATCCTGTGAGATTGAGAAAACCCCTTAATCAATTTAAGGTCATGGGTCACAACCACTCTTGCATAAATTGTATCTTTCTAGGGTCCACTTTTACCCCTTCTCGACCTACAATGTGTCCCAATTATTCCACTTCACTGGCCCTAAAGGAACATTTGGTATTTTTAATGAACAATTGGTTGTCCTACAGAAAGTGAAGGACTTTTTCCACATGAAGAAGGTGGCTATCCCAAGTGTGGTTGTATATGAGGATGTGTGGTGGCTATCAAAGAAAAATAGGACAAACTTTCGAAGGTAAGGTTTCAATATTTTATTCATGAGACTTTGGAAGGTGTATGGGGAATTGCAAATCCCAAAAGGCATGACCAAGAATTCATAATTATCTTCATGATTTCAGAAAGAAGTCTTTGGAATATCTTCCTCCTTCATTTGGATCTGGTGATAACTGAAGTGAAGGTCTAATTTGGTGAAGACATAGGCACCTTGGAGTTCATCCAACAGATCATCAATGATAGGAATGGGAAACTTATATTTGATGGCCAGTTTATTCAAGTCACTAAAATAGGGACACATGCGCCAAGTAACTTCTTTCTTTAATACCACCACCACAAGAGAAGAATATGGTTTGGTACTAGGGTGAATTACCCCTGCCTCCAGTAATTCTTGCACCATTTTTCTATTTCATTTTTTTGAGAAAATGGATACCTGTAGGGACATACATTGGGGGGTTGACTTCCCATGACAAGAGGGATTCTATGATCATGCTCACCCCTAGAAGGAGGGAAGTATGTTGGAACTTCAAAGACCCTGGGGTACTTATCCAATATTAGTTGTAGGATAGGAGGGACTATCGAAGAGGCCTGGTCGGTGGCCTGGATGGCATGCAATTGACCAATCACACCATGGTGTCCTTTCTTCAACATTTTTTCCATCCTGTGAGAGCTGATGATTTCAGAAGTGTTGGACACACATACCACACTTAGAGGGGGGTTGAATGAGTGTGGGGATCTTTTTCCCAAAACTTCCCTCTTACACAAAACTCATTAGTTAGAATTCGACATTTACTCATTACTCATTGTTGTCATTAATAATCAGTTATATGTGAATACATATCAGCAACATATATCAACAATATNATGTACAATTTTTCTTTTTATTATGGACTTCAATCCGGGGGTTTTTTCAGCAACAACTGAATAGAGTACAACTCTACAAGAGAACCAGATCTATATTCAAGACTAAGCTTACATTCTTAGCACCAACTGAGATGAGGCAACAATCCTCAACATATATCAATATGTACCATAAACAAGAGCATCAACCATGCACCAATCTGTGCCAAACAACTTGTAATCAACCTGTACCATAAAAAAGTGCATCCAACCATGTACCAAGTATATACCAATCATGTGTCAACTAATCATCAACAATGACTCATCAATATGTACCAACATCATCAACTATACACCTCATGTATGTGCCAACTCATCAACTGTTTGTCTCAACCATGACTAGTTTTGGATTAGTCAACAACCCTAACTTGAAGTAATCATAACTTTGAACCTATAATGTATAAATATATGAAACTGATATACAATATTCTTCAGTGTGTTTAATGCAATTCCTCCAAGTTTCACTACTTGGAACCTCTTAGAAAAATATTTATAGCAAAATTGGCATACCTTACTAAATTCTGGCTTATTCTAGAGAGCAACCTTGTAGAGCATGGCCCGCACAAAATATTTGATAAAAGGATATGAAACTATTACACAGAATGATAAATACTGTACCCTAACCAACACATTTGATCTCACTAAATTTGGATCTGTTATGAAAATGTTATGATGTTTTTACCTAAAACACCTGATTTTGACTAGTTTCAAGACTGGCCACAAACCCTATTTTCCACATAGTGTAACTCCCAAAATAAAACGACCCAAAAGCTTCATTTTTAACAACAAATACTTGAATATGTTTTCTCACTTTCCTAGCAATTTCAGGATCTAAATCATTATACAAAAAAAGTTATATAGAAAATGGTGAGATGACCTGTAAATAACATACCTTAGAAAGCATCATGAAAAGAATTTATCCTTCCTTCAATTCCGGCCCTCTTTTATTCACCTTCCTTATGAAATTCGGCTTATATATCCTTGGTTACCTCAGTCACCTATATATATTCAATATTCTCAAGTGTTCCACACCAAAAATGCTCAAGAAGCTCTCAAAAGAAGCTGTCCATCAATACTCCAAAAGATATTCTCACAAGAAGCTCTCCATTGATCCACAAAAAGAATGATCTACAAGAGACCATTGCTATCTTATTTATACTTTCATCCTCTAGGTCACTTAACCCATTTTTAGGTCACTTAACCCATTTTTAGGTCACTTAACCTATTTTCCTTATTTTAGGGTTAACCACTTTCCATAAATAGAAAGTTCTCCAATATTTTATCATTTAAATATTCCTTCTTGATTTTGTCACCTTACTTTATCATTTCTTGATTTTGTCACTTCTCTTGATTATTTAAATAATCCACCTTGAATTTGTCACCTTAATTTATC
>JASDQU010196926.1:0-19545 GCA_032191745.1 Picea mariana | reverse complement strand
CCCCCCCCCCCCTCCGCTTAAAGGTAGAAAGGCGGGGGGGCTCCAGAATCCAATGTGCGTCGTTAATCTCGGCACTCTAATCCCTGCTGTCTAGATCTGATTTCTATTTAAACACAGACGCATTTTCATCCCGAACTTAGGACAAGAGGGTTTTTAACCCATTCCTTTGAATTTTACCCCCCTTTAAGTCCAATGTGCCTGAGTTTCATCGATGGATGGACGGCTGAGAGGACCTCGGTGCTTCCAACGTGAAAATCCCGAATGGCCCCACTCGTGGCTCAGCTATTGCGCCGCGTGTCCTCCATTACCAGGCTCGCTTGACGTGACCACGTGCTAGGACCATAGGCTTAGCTTTAAAGGCGCTTATCGACGTTTCGGGGTTCGGGGTTTCGAGATGTGAGATGATGAAGGACTTTTACCCTTCGAATTCCCGAATGCTGATATGCCGACATGACTAGATCTTGCGCCACGCGTCACTGGATCGGACGACCCAGATTTAGTCTTGAAATATAGGTGCTTTTTTTGAAACTATATATCGGTTAACTTGGTAGCCCCGATATCCCGATGACCGTTGATCTGTTCTTATGGATGAATCTGGGCCGTAGACAACGTAATTTCACCCACTCATTTGATTGGAAGCCGTAAAACGAGATGTTTCCATGCTGCGCTCGGGCGCTTCTCGTGTAACTTGCAGACCCGAATGCTCTCAAGCCCAAGACAAGAATTATCGCTAACAGCGGCTAAAAAGTAGAGCGCTATGGCTCTCTAGTGGTGACAGCAACACCCGTTTTTTCCACCGCTTTGCCAGCCACCGCAGGAATAAAAAGCTCATTTGGGATATAGAGGAAGAGGATGGGAGCATTTCTCACAGGACAGAAGACATCAAGCAAGCGGCACACAAACACTTCAAGTCCTTTTACCAAGAAGATCCGCACATCTCCCTACAGGATCAGATTGAAATAGACCAACTTTTCCCACAGATGGTCATTGAAGAGGAAGCGAGAGCACTGGACGCCCCCTACACAAAAGAGGAAATCTTCCAAGTATTAAAAGGCTTTAAAAAAGAAAAAAGTCTCGGTCCCGATGGATGGACTGTGGAACTCTACCTTCATTATTTTGAATTAATGGTACAAGATCTGTTGGAGGCTATCGAGGACTCGAGGACCAGTGGGATGGTTAACAAACAATTAAACAACACTTTTATTGTCTTGATTCCAAAACAAAATCATCCCCGACAGTTCTCGGATTATCGACCAATCTCGCTATGTAATCTCAGCTACAAGATTATAACTAAGATCATTGCTAACGGAATTCGCCCTCTTCTCTCCCGGGCACTGGCAGAGGAGCAGCTTGGTTTTCTCAAGGGAAGACAAATCCTTGATTCCATAGGCACCGCACAGGAATGTTTACACAGCATTAAGACAAAAAACTTACCTGCCATCCTCCTAAAACTGGACCTCAAATAGGCCTTCGACTGTATAAACTGGAATTTCTTACATCTCATCCTTCTCCATTGTGGATTTGGGGCTGCCACCACAAACTAGATGATGGGCTGCATAACCACAACCACCCTGGCAGTTTTAATCAATGGCAAAGCTTCCAAAGCCTTCCACAGCAAAAGAGGGCTTCGACAGGGATGCCCCGTCTCACCCCTCCTTTTCATTCTGGTCTTAGAAAGCCTCAACATCTTGTTAAAAAGAAGTAAACTAGTTGGCAAACTCATGGGAATCAGAGCATCTAGACTAACTCAAATTTTGCATCTACTTTTCGTAGATGACGTGATTATTATGACTTCGGACTCCTTGACTGAATGGACATAAATATTTAATGTGCTACATGCTTTCTGCTCTGTTTCAGGTCTAAAAATTAATTTTTAGAAGTCATTGTTCTTGGCCACAGGCGCGAGGGAAGCTTTCCTGTCGGAGCTAAAAACTCTTTTCAGCATTGATTTTCGAGATCTGGCGGATGGCTTCAACTATCTTGGTTACTATATCAAACCCTCTAGCTACAAAGCAAAGGACTGGAGATGGTTATTTGAAAAGTTCGAGCGCAGAATTCAACTCTGGTGTAATAGATGTTTATCCATGGGTGGCAGATACATATTGATCAAGGCAATTTTGGAAAGCCTTCCAATGTATTGGATGGCTCTGGCACACATCCCTCAATCTGTGCTAAAGAATCTCCGCCATTTGATTTTTGCCTTCCTCTGGAATGGCAGCAAGCAAAGCAGAGGCCTCCATCTCTGTGGGTGGGAAACTCTCTCAAAGCCAAAAGCACTAGGTGGCTGGGGCCTGAGGAACCTGCACCTCTCCTACCTTGCTCTCTCGGCAAATATGCTTTGGCGTATCCTGATGGTACTAGGCATTTGGAACAATCTTATAAAAGACAAATATTTCTCCCACCTACCGGTCCATTGCTGGCTCAGATCAGCCACAATTTCTCCTCCAAGGGGCTCACAAACGTGGACGCATCTTCTAAAGTCGCTTTCGATTCTCCTACATTGGATCGTGTGGCTGTCTGGCTCTAGATCTACTATTGAAATTGGCAAAGATGATATCCTCGGCATGGGCAAAAAGGCCCTACTCTCTCCTAGATTGTTGGAGCGCCTGCATAATTTAGGCTTACATTATCTCTTTCATTTAAAATCCCCTCACATAAGCAACTCACTTGGCAAATCCTGGGTTACTAGCTCCACGCTGAATCTAGACAGAGAGCTCTCGGCCGAATGGAACAGTTACACAGATCATCTTAATGAGGCCGACATCCGCCTACAGGAGAGACCTGACACACTCATATGGACGGGAGGCGATAAATCTGGATTCATTTCTGTCCGAAACATCTACAAAGCGTTGGCAGAGGCATCCTGGCCCACCCACGATCTGACCTAGCGCACTCAGCTGTGGAAGTGGAATTGCCCTGTGAAACTCAAATTATTTACTTGGCTTTTGATAGAGAACAAAATCCTTGTCTGGGATATCCTCCAGAGCCGCGGCTGGTCAGGCCCAAATCGCTACATTCTATGCAAGGAGGAAAGTGAAACTTCACACCACCTCTTCGTGAGCTGCTATTTTACCCGGCAAGTTTGGCATCATGTCACAGCTTCTCTAAATCTATCCGAACAATGGCTTGGACCTTCGACGTTCTCCTACTTTAGTTATTGGTGCTCAAGACACCAGATCTACCCCTCGCTGCCAGCCACCGTCTGTTGGAACGTTTGGTTGGAAATAAATGCCGCCATCTTTGATGATAAGCCCCCTTCAGTTAACTTGGTGACAAACTTCATTCTTTCTGCAGTCGACCATCCTTCTTTCCCCACCACTACTCAGACATTCCGCAGAGCTTCTACAACTCTACCATTTGACAAAGCCATCGCCTGGTTCGACGGAGCAGCTCAACTAGATGGATCTCTTTGTGGGGTGGGGGGTCACATCTTCATCAACTCTCACACTTCCTACAGATGGACTCTCAACGACGGACAAGGCACCAACACCAAGGCCGAACTATTGGGGGCGTGGGCTTCCCTTATCCTGGCTCAAAGGCTGAACATCGAAGTGATGCTACTTCTCGGAGACTCCAAAGTCATTATCGACTGAATAAATGAAAAGGCTGACCTCCGATCAGCAGCTCTGGAATGCTGGAAAGAGAGAACTATCGAAGCCATAAGACTTTTCAAGAGCCCCTCTGCCTCCCACATCTACAGAGAAGACAATGCTATTGCGGACCATCTTTCAAAACTGACATTATCCCAACCTCTCGGTTTCATAACTTTCTCCCGATGGGAAGATGGCAACAAGGGCCCCCCAACACTGCTCAAAATCTGAAGTGGGAGACACCAAGTCATCGGATCCTCTATTGGTAACAGAAATTATTGATTTGTATCAGTGTTCAGTCTATCCGGCGATATCTTGGGACAGATTACAATATGGCAGGTTAATATGGATTTTATGACAGCTTGCGAGCTGCTTTCAGCGTACCATCACAGGTCTCTGTTGCTTGTATTTGACGCTGTTATGTAAATTACTATATACTTTTGAATATAGAGAGGAACTTTCCCGTGGAAAAAAACTTTGAACAATATGGGAAGATCTCAACTTACAGTGGCCTTTAAACCTTCGTTGTTCAGCGAATCAACTTGGAGCTTTGATTTCCTCCATAAGAGACTCCCTCTCTCACGTTTTTTCATTCGAAATCGCCACTGCCCACACAACGGCTCTGCTCTTGTTCTTCTTCCGGATCTTCCTCACATCCGGCTGCAGATCTTTTTCACATCCTCTCAAAGGGAATCTCCGCTCCAAGATTTAGCTCGCCCAAAAATCTCACGGCAATTTTTTACAAAATCCAATTAGAATACGAAAAATGCCCCGATTTGTGAGCTCAGCCGCTGGAAATCTTAGACGCCGAAAAAATTACATGTGACGCCCACGAAATTGCTCTCGAACCAGAAGCCAAATAGATGCAAACATCCTCCCTTCCAGCGCATACATCGGGACTCCTTCACGCAGGGAATCCTCTTGTCCTCTTCACACGTCTGTTGATCACAATTACACAATGATCACCCAGCCTCCACGCGCCCATCTCTCCTCAACTCACAACGAACAAAAATCCACACGATTTGCTTATGTGTTTCTGATTATGGAGCAGCGTTTAAAACCCCTAGGTACCTGGGCGATCTCTCTCACCAGACGCTGGAACGGGAGCTTCCTTATCAACAGCTCGGTGCTCTTCTGGTATTTTCGGATCTCACGGAGGGCAACGGTTTCGGGCCTGAACCTGTGAGGTTTCTTCATTCCTCCCGTGGCAGGGGCAGACTTCCGAACCTGTGAGGAACCTTCGTTGCTAGCTGCTTCCGCGGGGCCTTCCCGCCATTCGACTTCCGGGCTGTCTTCTTCGTGCGGGCCATCTCTATAATCATTCTACTTCGAATTGCTCTGTCTCCGAAGCCGTTCAATACAGACTCTCAGCAGAGGCAAGAACACAACACTCTTTTCCAGCCACTCATGATCAACGTGATGGAGCTCCCCGTCATCCTCTTCTTCAACCGTAGCTGTTGTAGCGCTTGGCCAGCGTCCCGCTCCTCTACTCATCTCTCCACTGTTGTCATCTCTCCACTGTTGGGCGACTCCTCTCACGATCGTGGGCCTTCCCGTGAGGGAGTGAAACCCAGATTCAAGCTTTTATACCAAATGAAGAGGATAGAAACAAAGGATACCAAATGAAGAAACAAAGGATACCAAATGAAGAGGACAGAAACAAAGGAGTATACACAGTAAAGAACAAATAGACAAATTGTATTGCTCAATGATTAAAAACCAGATACATTTGTATCGTATTTATAAAAGTCATGAAAGACTCTGGAGCGTCTAGAAGGTTCTCAGACGAGAAATATGTCGGTGACTAAGTCGGTAGGTATGGGGGTGGAGGAAGAGTCTAAAAGTCTGGTGGTTGATGAGGTAATTAGAAATTAATTCCTCTAACAATTTCAAAAAAGCACTGAAAATGGTAAGAATAGTTTGAAAGAATTGTTCAGTTGAATAGAATACAAAACAGGGGCCCGGAACAATTTCAAAAAGGGCATTGGAAATGGTAAGAATAGTTCCAAAGAATTGTTCAGTTTGAATAGAATACAAAACAGGGGCCCCCGAAGGTGAAGCTACCACAACTTGAAGAAGAAAAGTATTTCAAGAAAGTTGGCAAAAAGTCTTGGAAGATGATGGCAGAGTAGTTGATTCATTTTATCATCTACTTTTATGATGGAACTGATTCTGATGTGGTTAATGATTGGATATGGTTGACTGTTCAGATCCAGAAGCCAAATTAGTGAGCGAGGCAGCGGACAACGAATTCAACACTCTTGAAAACGTTTGGAATAAGCATCGTAAGATACAGTCTCTTCAAAATTCCAAGCGCAACCAATCGGACGAGGAGAAAGGGGAAAACAGAGGACACAATCAATGGGAGGAGGCAAGGTCAAATAACCTACTGAAACTGAAGATCAAGAAGCCACTTAAAGAGAATATGGAGCGGCTGTCCGAGGAAGAAGGCAACAGAAATCCTTGTGTGGATACACTGCACGACTCCAAGGATTTTAAGACAGTGGCTGCAGAAATTAGTTTATATAAATTTTGAAAAGCCAAGGATCTTAACTCTAATTCAGATTATTCAATACATGATTTAATAAGTTTATTGGCCAACGTTATTTGTCATTGCCTTGAAGAGGCGGTGATGAACAAAGCCCTAAGAAAAAAATGCACTAAATGGGCAGAGGACGGTGATGAAAATGAGATATTAAATGCAGCGTCTAGAGCAGGAAAAGCCAAAGGAGTGCGGCAACAGGTACAAGATAACCGTGAGTTAAATGAGATATTCAATGCGTAGCGTTTATCGCAGGAAAAAGCCAGAGATCTAATGTCTGTGAATGTTGTAAATATAATTTATCCGATCAAGAAGTTTGTTTCATATTTTGCTTATAATAATAAAATGTGTTATAAGTATTATAATATATCTAGAATGGTAATTTTTTTAGCCTTCTATGGTTAATTTTCACCTGGTATCCATCGGTTCCTAAGAGATTGTAAGAGTGGTCACAAAATATGGTGTATGCTATTATCTATATTAATATTATATAAAAAAGCTTACATCCACAATCCCGGTTGCTTTCCATTAAGTAAATTCCAGCAGTCTGCCTTTCTAGATCTATCAGTTTTGTATCAGCTTATACAATATATATAAGAGAACATAGACTATCTAAATAGTGAAAATGCCTAAAAACATTTTGATTTCAACTTAAAAACATCTTGATGCTAGAGTCATCTCTTGTTGTAGGTGGTCTTTAAGTATAAGGTCCTCTTGATGACTATTGCATTTGACGAAGTGGAAGTGGTTGTTGTGTTTGGAATTTTTGCTTCCTTTTTCATATCCTTGCAATCATCTTCTTGTATTTCAATAACTTTAAAGATGACCCAACACCACTTTGAAGATTGCTTAATTTTTTTTTCCATGACGTCAAGTTTATGCAAAATGGCTTGCTGTCGGTCCCCCTTTCCTCTATGACCTTAACGATGAACACTTTGGTGAGCAAATAAAGTTCAATCATTTTAAAGAACTTAGTGTCTTGGGTTCTAGAGAACTCGGGGGTCGCCACCCAACCTTTAAATTCATCCTCTATTTGTTCTTTGGTAACCTTCCTTCCTTCCTTCCCTTCTACATGACTGAAGATTCCAACTTTTCCACTTCCTCCTTTATTGCAAGAGAAAATCTAGAAAGATAAAAGTGTTCCACTCTGAGTACATCCTTCCATGCCCTAGTCAGGTGATGATGGGGACCATAGAAGATGGAGGATTGAGAGTTGCTTTTCCTTTTCCATGAACCCCTCTCCTACTTGGTTCAAGGCCACTACTAGCGCCAATCCCAACTGAAACTTTTGTTGTAGTCAACCACACAAAGGAGGAGAGATGATTGGCATATCCTTGTGGTACTGAATAGTTGCAAGTTTTATTAATATAATGGTATTTTCTATAGGTATTTCTTTGGTATTAATAATATATGGTGAACAATTTCACATGTATCATATTATGGTATATTCTATAGTTGTTATTTCTTTGGTATTAATATTATATGGTGAACAATTTCACACATGTATGAGGTGAGGTGAGACATAAAAGTGGTTAATATCAAACTGATAAATAATCTATGAACAAAAAAATATGTTAGAATATTATTATATTAGATTTATTTAATTATGAGGGATATTATTTTTCTTGATGTATGATAAATTTTCAATACTTCAAGTTAAAATTGATGTAGGTTGGTTGTAGTTGCAATTTGTCATGTTAATTATTAATACGTGTCATAGATAATTTTTAGTCTTGAGAGCACTATAACTGGTTGAAATAAACCTTATCGATTGTTTTTTGAACAAAATGATTTTGAAATGGAAGAATTTTAAATATGCATAGTTTTTGGATTATGGAAACACAATATCTAGGTGCCTCATTCTTTATTATTTTTTTCTCCCTAAAATTAGCGGAGGGTAATTACAAAATTAATTTGTCATCCATATAAATAAGGAGACTAAGTCCAAAAACAAGTAAATCATGCCACATGTACCTAAAACCCTCATGAGAAGGGGACACCCCACAAAGAAGGAGGTTGACTTGGTGAAGAAGCTCAGTGTTCCCTTGAAAAATCATAGTCCAAGCGTCAAAACATCATGTAGAAGCCTTCCAAGCAAACAAAGGTCTAATGTCTAGCCTCCAAAGGTGAAACAACCTCATAGAATGTATAATAAATGCCCCAATAAGTGGATGGCTCCTCAAATCAAGCTCATGAATCTTCAAAAGGTTTCTTCAAGGTGTGACCATATCCAAAACTCAACTAAAGAACCTCCATAAAGCATGGAAAGTGCCCCTCCAACTCAAATATAGTCATAATATCGCTCAATGGCTAGCATAAAGTCCACACATCTAGGTCAACCCTCAAATAAAGTGAAGAATTGCTCCAAAAGTGATAAAGTAGAATGGCATTCCAATATCTTCAATGTGTCATGTGGAGAGATGACCCATACAAGTGAAAATAGCCTAAAATTTATTCGAAGGATGTGACCAGTTTTGTGGGACATGTATATTGCCTCAAGCATTGTGAAATGCCACAAGAAACATGAAATTGAATGAGAAATTGTAGAATCATCTCTAATATCAGATGGCCAAAGTGTGGTACATACATAAGATATGGGGGTCCTTGCCTAGGTATAAGATAAGTGTGTTTCTAATAGGTATGACAACCTTTACGACACGAGAAACACTTTTACATTACATACAAAGAAGTGAGAGAAACTAGAAGATCCCCTAGATTATGTGTCCTAGTAGATCCATCCCAAGAACGATGCATACTTAACCAGGTCATAAATGACCAACATGATGGTGAGTTACTGCCATCATGGGATATTCAGCTAGAGCCATAAGAGTAAGGACTATATTGAAATGGGGACTAAAACGATGGGCCATGACCGAATACAAGGGATCTGGAGATTCACTTAGGTCCCACATTGTTTCATAGATCATATAAGCATGGCCCAATACAGTACATGAGTACAACAAAAGTCACACTTTTGGCTCATCATGATACAATAGATACAAATAATATGCTCATAAGATGGCCACATTTGGAGAAACAATTATAGGTCACATTGAAGTGGATTTGAGGTGTAACAGTTGGCTCCAACTTGGGGGAATGTGCTCATCTTGAGAGTGCATGAGAACTCTAAAATGTCGAAAGCTTGTAGACCTGAAACATTCTCACCAAATGGATGTCAAATGTGGGGAAGGGGTGAAGGCACAAGTGCCTTCTCCCTTTCCTGAGATAGAAATAAATCCATGCATAAATGAAATATAACCGAGCACATGGTTTTTTATAAGTAAGAGTTTCTATTCAAATATCAACATAATGTACATAAATTTACAGTAATCAAGATACTTAGGGCACCATAATTTCCATCAAAAGGGTCCCAAAAAATCATATATTTTTCGACCTACCCTTGAAGGGAAACCAGGACAACATTCAAAAAAGGGTTGTAGAAAGTTAAGACTAAAAATAGTATCAGGAATTATGAGAAACTAAAAGGTAGGGATCCTTAATGAAACTAGAGAGAAAAACATGTTTTTCTAAACCAAGACAAAACTAGACAAATTGTGACATGCAAAAGCAAATTTATTCTCAATCATTGAAATGAGGCACCTGATGCGTAGACATAAAATTTCCAACCTTGTTTCCCTCATCCTGACGAGGTTGCAGAGACCCAACAGATGAGCTATCATCACACACTAGTTGGAGAGAGCCCCCATTCCTTTTGACCAACCAAGAGACCATGGTGACTAGCAACTTGATCTTATACTCCAAAGCTTCCAATCATTGTTTGAATTGCATGTAATCCTAGTATTTTGGTAGCATATCGTGGTCTACCATAGTTTTCATGTGCCAATATAACTCTAGTGTTTTGTGAAACTTGGTATCTCGATACCGAGAGAAGATGAGATCATGAGCTATATCTCCTACCTGCTTGTCCACATCCTCCTCTTCCTAGTAAGCCTTGATGATCTTGATCTCATCTTCTAGAGGTTGCATGGCATATTTTTCCTCTAGAGACACCGAGTTCCTATAGTATTTAGTTTCCTCCTTCGCTGCAAGGGTCGCTCGAGACTTAAAAACATGAGCCATCTTGGCTCAGATAGTGCGAGTAGCCATAGAAACTACGAAGAGAATGGCATGCCACTTATAGGCAGGGACCATAATAGTCCAGAGATAAAGCGTGAATTGAACCAAAGGCAAAGCTTGAAATAGAGATAGAGTTCGAAATAAACTAGAGACAATGTAACGTACCCAACCACCCATAGGTTGGTCACGCTAGTCCAAAATATCACTTCAGAAACTGATCTCGAATTCTGGTAATAATTAATTCAAAATCAAGCATAAAATAATGTAATAACCACACATGAATAAAGATTCATGCTACAACATAAAATAAATGAACAATCTTCCATACATCGCAATAACCAAGAAGCATGCAAATGAAGATACGTCTTAGAGATAATAATAATACACAACAAAATATAAATATATAGAAAACACAGAGAGAACTTATCTTTAATTAGACCACCACCAACTGGCTCCAGACCAAAGACGTTCCTCTCAACTATAAACAATGTTGTTCCAATTCTCAACAACAGGTCACCCCTGATCCAGGGCTATGAATCCATAAGGATGGGTCCTAGTCCAAATCTAAAACACACAACAGTTGGAAAATTAGCTCTCAGGTTTTCCCAACCACACAATAATCCTAATTTCCAGCTCTCTTTACCCTTCATCCTGCACAACCCAAAGAAATGAACCCTTTTCTCTGCCATCCAGTCCCTTAAGTTGTTCCATTTCTTTCGAGGGATCCAGTTCTATTGGTAAGGAAATATCCATGCTGGAAACTCCAAGGATTATCAGCTGTGACAGTGCTTTCAGAACTACCATCAATCTCATGTCCATAGGAATCCATTTCAACCTGTAATGATAAGTAATTCCTCACAACCATCTCACAATGGCTCTCCTCCTCCAGCCATTCATTTCCATGCTCTAACCAAGAGCACACAAATTAGCAAGAGTGAATGAGGAAGAATCCCAAGGAAAGACTGTAAGAGTAGATGGAGAAGAACCTCCCAAAACAACCCACATGGGATGTTTATATAATTACATGAAATAAAGAACCACATGGCCTTCTCCCTAAGAATCTAATGTAACCACTTTTCTCAATTAAAACCAATATGGGTAAATAAAATATAACAAAAAGGCTTAGCCCCTTTAGCCCCCCCTCTCGTGGAATCATATCCCCCTATCTCTTGTCCTTGTTCATCTTGCAGTCGATGATGTATTTGATATATATATATATATATATATGTATGTATGTATGTATGTATGTATGTATGTATGTATGTATGTATGTATGTATGTATTACATTTCCCTAGGCATTCTGGCCCCTTTTCAACTTTACCGACTCACCATCCTAGGTCACAATTACATAATACATTCTAGTTCATAGGGATCAAAATCGAGGGTGTTACATCCCCCTCCCCTTATTTTGGTACTGTCATCAGAGAACAACATCATTCCAATGTTATTAACATTACAAATATAGGCTCTATATCCTTTACTCTACATAGGAAATCCAACCAATTGCTTATATACATAGGCACTCTGGCCTAAAATAAAACATACATACATAAGCATTCCAAACCAAAACATGTATAATGATCTTCATAATTGATATTTCTGGCAGCAGTTCCAACCAACTAACTCTCCTTTCCTATCATACTACATAAACCAAATAAATGAACCCCTTTCTCTACCATGCGGTCCCTCAGGTTGTTCCACTTCTCTCTAGGGCTCCAGTGCACTCGGTCAAAAAGTTTCAGAGTTGTGACTTCAAGAATTCTAGCTACAACAAGTCCACTGGACTTTCTTCACTCCATGCCTTTGTGATTGAGATCAATTTCATTCAGGTGCTCTTATTCCCAAGCTTCTAGATTCAATAGCCATAATCTCATATGTATTATAAACATATAGTCATCATGAGATATCGTTATAACAATTTTCAATCATAAATGTCAAATATGTTTTATACAGGAAAGCACAATTTTCCAAGCATGAGCTTCCTGCTCATAATTCATTTGGATCTTGCAATTATAGGCGTCGATCTTTGTTATGGCTTACAAAAATCCCATACCCAATATCATTATTCCTACAACTTTCTCAACCTCCAATCAGCCAAACCAATCATTACAATATCATAACAAATTTTAATTTCTCAAATATGCTTATATACAGAAAATAAAATTCCCCAGGCATGATGATTTTTCTCATAATGTTTAGCTCGTGCAACACCAAGCATTGGTATTTTTTATGGGCTTACATCCCTTCCATATCCAAGACCATTCTTGCTACAAATTCCTTAATTTACACGTAGCCAAAGAGATTGTTAGTCTCTCTTTTTTCTTTTTTCTGTAAATTCTAATTCCCAAAACTGTTTTATACAAAAAAAAATGAAATTTCCAGACATGAGATTCAATTCATAGAGTTTGTCTCTCGTAGCAGTAGAGACTAGTCTTCCTTATCTCTAACTCTACTGCATCGTTCATGATCAAGTTTAGAGTCGACTATTTTCATATTTCCAATTACAATTGTAGAGGAGTGTAAGTGAATGTTGCGACTATAACTATTTTTGAGTCAACTATTGTCAAATTTTCCAATTGTAATGTAGAGTGTACGTGAATGTTGTAAATGTGATTTATCCGATCAATAAGTTTGTTTTATATTTTTCTTATAATAATAAAATGTTAAAAATATTATAATATATCTAGAATGGTAATTGTTTTAGCATTCTATGGTTAATTTTCACCATGGTATCCATAATTTCCTAAAAGATTGCAAGAGTGGTCACAAAATATGGTATCCATTTATTCCCAAAAATGATGGTGTATGCTAGTATCTATATTAATATTATATAAAAAAATATTACATCCACAATGGATTGGCTTGCCATTAAGGAAATTACACCACGAAGTGGAAAAAAGTATAGTTAAAGTCTGCCTTTCTAGATCAATATTGTCCCTACTTATTATTCATCAGTTTTGTATCAGCCTATACAATATATATAATATAATATAGACTATCTAAAAAGAAGGCCTAAAAAAATCTTGAATTAAACCAATTCGAGAAAAAAACAGGACAACTTGAGAGGCTTGGTAGTGTTGATGCCATAGGCTTCTCTTGTTGTAGGTAGTATTTAAGCATAAGGTCCTTTTAGATGACTATTGGATTTGACAAAGTTCTTGTTGTGTTTGGAATTTTTTCTTCCTCTTTCATATCCTCGCGATTCTATTTTTCTATCTTAATAACTTTGAAATTGATACCAAAGGTTACTTTGCAAATTGCCTAAAAACTTTTGTTCATGATGTCTAATTTATGCAAAATGGCTTGGGGTTGGACCCCTTTCCTCTACAACCCCAACAATGAAATATTTAGTGAGCCAATAAATCTTAGTCGTTTTAAATAACTTAGTGACTCGGGTCTTAGAGAACCTAGGGATCACCACCAAACCTTTAAATTAATCCTCTATCTATTCTTTGGTAACCTTACTTCTCTTATGCATGTCTAAAGATTCCAGGTTTTCAGTTTCCTCCTTTATTGTAGGAGAGAATATGGAATGGTAAAGGCGTTCCACTATTGGATTTGACAAAGTCCCTATTGTGTTTGGAATTTTTTCTTCCTCTTTCATACCCTCGCAATCCTCTTCTTGTATCTCAGTAACTTTAACGCTAACCACAAAGACCACTTTGTAGATTGCCTAAATATTTTTATCCATGAAGTCCAATTTATATAGAATGGCTTGGAGTTGGCCCCCCTTTCCTCCACAACTCCAATGATGAAGGGTTTGGTGAGCCAATAAAGATCAATCATTTTAAATAACTTAGTGTATCGGGTTCTATAGAACTCGAAGGTCATCACCCAAAATTTAAATTCATACTCTATTTTTTCTTTGATAACCCTCTCTTTTGCATGACTGAAGATTCCAACCTTTTAATTTACTCCTTTATTGCGGGAGAGAATTTGGAATGGTAAAATTTTTCCACTCTAAGTACATCCTTTCGTGCCCTAATTTAGTGATGATGGGACCATAGAGGATGGAGGATTGAGAGTTGATTTTCCTTTTTCCACAAGCCCATTTCCTGCTTGGTTTTGATGACCTACCAGGTCAAATTCCCATATAACTGAGTAAGAATAAACTCTGTCCACAGCTCCAACACTCTGTCTGCTCTCAAATCTGCTCTCTAGTGCTAATTCCTTGAGTAAAATCAGGCTCTAGAATCTCAATTTCCGTATAGATTGGCAATTTCAAATATTTAAACAGAAGCACTTAGATTTATAACTCTTTGGATCGACACGTATCTTCCTTTATAATATGAAATATAAGTAGCCTTTTAAAACAATGGGATAATACAAAATCTTGAAATGCCAACATAAAACTTAAATATCCCTTAGCGCCAACTTTTATCGACATATGCTCATGGCCTATATCTAAGTGCTTATTGGGTGGGCAAATTACAACCTTTAGGAAGTGGTTTTCAATGCATAACCCGCAGGGGGTCAAATAGTGGTTTTTAAACTTGCTCGGAGGGACCACGATGATATCTAGCTCATGACATGTGTCCCAAAGTAGTTTAGACTTTACCACTTCGGGGGGTTCCTTTCTCGTTAATCCCATCGCTATTTGTGATGCAATATCAATAGCTAACCATTCATCTTCTTTTTCAACGGATGGTTGGACCTATCAAAAACCAGATCTACATTATGATTTAACTTGGTTCCATGGATTAGTTAGGATCGTTGATCCTTTCAGTGATCAACAATCAACTCTACGAATGGATTACTAAATGATCCCACGATTATGATCTATCTTTGTTATAGATCAATGGTTCTAAACTCCTTCCACTCAGAAATGAATATATCTCTGGTTAAAAAAGGAATTTGATCCAATTTGCAAAGGATTTTGGATCCAATCATTGTTCTAACACCAGTGACTAACCTTAACTTACAATTGATAAGTTTAAAAACTGTTTCAACAGATAAAGTATCTAAGCAGGACTATCACACATAAAACAATTCAATATATATCGTTACAGGGATACATAGAGATGCACAATGAATAAAAAGAAATCAATCCATTCTAATTATTATATTAAAATATACCAGAAAGAAAAAAACTTCATGTATTAAAAACAATCCTTTCACACTTCATTCTTGGTCTTGTTGTTGTCCTAATACACACCTACAAACATGAAGAAGTCTCCAACCCACTTGGTGTGTCTTTGGAGGCACAAGCCTGAGTCCATACCTACTATCACCTCGATCTAGACTCCTTTCGTCTAGGCTCACTCATAGGGAAGCCAAAGGGGGTCGACCCTATTAATATATGTGAAGGTTTTATTAAAGTTCTAGGAGTTAAAAGATTCATTGATTAGGGAGACCCAACCCATTGAGAAGCAATCATGCAAATCCAGTCTTTCAATGACAAGCAAACCTTCTACTTTTCAACACAATGAAAGACCAGTGCCTAAAGATTACCCAATTTCAATTATTGCAATATACACAAAATAAATATACTTCTACAAGAATAAGATGAATTTATGAAATATCTACACAATAAATATGAAAAATAACTTCACACTTAAAACAATTATGCTGAAACGAATAAAGAATATTTGAAATGAAAAGTACTTTAAAATAGATATTCACATGAAATGAAATTGCTTGAAAGTAAATTTCTTGAAACAAAATGGAATAACAAATCCTGAAATGTAGATGTTGTGAAAAGTGTGTAGCTTACTTTTAATAGATTTTTAGGTCTCTCTTTGACTTAGGGGAAATTATATGTGAATGTTGCAAACCTAAGATATGTTACTACCCCAAGTCCTTATCCCTTCAACCAAGAGGAAGTGATGGGTGTTCAACAAGGGAACAACAAGGTTCCACTCTAGCTCCACAGGTCAAATCCAAGATTCATGGGAGCTCAACAAGGAGGAAACTTAGTGCCATGAAACCGTCCCCGACTTCAACCCCTTCTATCCTCCTAAGTCACCCATTTTTAATGGTTTTAGAAATAATAGAATTAGGTGCCTAATTAGACTAGCCACACAATCCTTTTCCTTTTCATGTTACCCAAGATACACAAAGTGACAAGGGGAGGAAATACGGGGCATAAGGTAAGGCCAAAATTTGATTACTTTGCAAGAAAGAAAACTTCTATCTAACCGACACGATATTGCAAGGGTGGCAAAGCCACTCACATGCAAGGTGTGGGCACAAATGAATAATTAAAATAACTTGAAATAAATTGTATGAAAAATCTAGCCACACAACTTTGCCTTAAGGACAAATGTGGGAAAAATAAAATGAATTTGCAAAACTCAAAACTATGGAACAATGTGGAGGGAAAGCCTAACGATTTTGTGCTAAGGTGGGTAAATAATTTGGAAATAAAATAAATCAAGATAACACTAGCCACTAGAAGTGGGGAAAAAAATTAAGCAAAATAGAAAACTAAATTACTAACTAGCGAGGATGATTTTTCAAGGGTGGAAAAGCCACTCACATGCAAGGTGTGGGCATAAACAAAACTTGAAAAATAATTTACAATTTACAATTTATGAAGAATAGAAAAGAATGCAAGCCCAAGAGACTCTCTTGGGTTGCTTACAATGATTTGGAAAGAAAGAATAGGGAGAAGGTTTTGCACCAAGGCCTTTGTATGCTTCCTTGAGCTCCTTGGGGCCAAAATTGGGCAGCACCTCCCCTTAGACTAGCGAAAACCTGCAAAAAACAACAAGATATGCTTGCTGGAAAATGTTGAAAATCACTTAGAATGAGTAGTTTTGGTAAGTATATAAAACAGAAATGATCCGGATTTTATGAGCAGAACGAAATGAATACAGATTATTAAAATATGCTTAACAAAAAATAACAGAGATATAGTAAAACTGTTTTTCTATTCAATAAGGAAATAAGTTGAAACTGTAAAATGTAGTGGAAAACAAGCTTGCTGGAATGGTGGCGGCTTATCTCTGAGAAGAGATGTGATGGTTGCGCTCATTCGCAAGAAGATGATTACAATGAGGCTCTGAAGGCATTTTTACAATAAACAGGAATTTCAAAAACCATAGACATCCAAAAACCTAACCCTAGGAGATGAAGCACCAAAAGTCATGTGAGCCCCGTTTGGGTAAGTTAGTACATCAACTTCTCGGGGTCGTAACTTTTGCATACGATCTCTGTTTTAGGTGCATGATAGCCCATTGAAAATGTATCATAAAGCATATTCATTTTGGGGGCTCAATCAAAGCCTTTGTCTATCATTGAGAATCTATATCCCGAAAAGCCTTCATTTAGGCCCTCAAAATGGCCCTAGAAGTTAAAAACTACTAAAAATAGTAAATTGCCAAAATTGTTAGAAAATTGTTTTTAGCGAGATGGAAAAGGTGGGTGGCCACCAATATCCATGTGGATCAATCCTCCCTCCATAGGAATCAATGTTCTCCATTGCGTTGAGTTCCCCCATCAGATGAAGAAATTTCTGCTGAATTCTCCCCCAGGTGAGCCACTTGCCTTGGTGCAAGAGTTTTCTTGCATTGATAACTCGATAAATATGGATCCTTTGTTGTCGAGTGCCCTTGATATGTGTGTCCAAAATCTGATCACCGGATGCATGCTGTGTTAAGCCCTAAATAATGGCTCATTACCCCTTAATTGGGGCATATTATATTAATAATGTTATTTTATTTATGTCGGATTTAGTCCATTAGTTGTAATTATACCTCCTAGTCTCCTATATGTACCAAGGAGACATTTTCATTTTGAATCATCTGGTAATTGTACATTTATGTGGGCATAAGGAGGTTTCCCCCTCGAAGAGGCTTATTATTTGAATTTCTCTCTTTTTCAAGGCATTGATTACTTATTCTGAGGTTTTTCTATGCTATATTGATATTTGGTTCTTAACATATGGTATCAGAGCTCAAGGTCTTGGGGTTTCCCTGCTACATTTGAGACACCTTGGAATTTTCACTATAACTTTTTTTCTACAACGTTTCAGAAGGAACGACTTGGAGGATATTTATCAGATGGATCCAGGTACGTTGGGTTAAAATTTCATCTCCTGAGACCTTATACTTTCGGAGATACAACCTATGTAAGATAGGGTTCTGGAATCATCCTCAATTGAGTCATTGCGGAATTTTCGCTATAAAACATTTTTTGTAATGTTTCAGACCCTGAACTCCAGAGGATATTCACAGAAATTAGTAAGGTATCTTTGGTAAAAAGTTCATCTTCTGGTTCATCTTACATTTTTAGATACACCCTATGGAAGATAGGGTATCTGACTAGTCTCAAGAAGGTGTTCCATGTAAAACAATCATAACTTCTTCCTAGAGTATCTAAATTGCATGAGACTGGTTTCATTGGATAGTGGACAGTCTGTAGTGTTTCTGGTACAAGTTTCATAATTTTATATCAATTATTTTGTTCAGGGCACGCTATACAAGTGATATCTCCTGGAAAGGAAAAAAATCAACAAGTTGTGGGGAAGTTACCATAACTTCCACTTGGCACATCCAATTTTGATCAGACCTATGGAATTGCAGAGAAGAAATATCAGAGAACTATAAAAAAAAATTTTCATACCCAGAAGGTTCGAAAGTTTGGAGATACAACAGAAGAAAGATTGTCTAGCAGAACCACCTCAAAATCAAGGTTCAAAAGTGATACTTGGCCAATATGCCACCCAAAAAGGGAACTTCTACACCAAATAAGCCTCCAGAAAATCCTACTTGGACTCTTGATGAAGGTGAAGAAATGTGTAGGGACATAAATGTTTTACAAAAGAAGATAGTAACAAAAGATGAACTACAAGAGATGGAATCTAAGTTGGAGGCAAAGATGGATGGTTTAAAAGAGGAGATCATGGAAGGATTGAAAAATTTTGTAATAGAGAGGACACCTGAAAGTGAAAATGTATCGCATGAAATTCATGATGAGGACACAAGGAAGGTGAATCAAGAATGGAGAAACTCTAAATTTGGGTTGAAGACCAACCACGTTCCTAAGATCGATATGAGGAAGTTTGATGGCAAGGACCCTATCACATGGATACTTCAGATGGAGCAATTCTTTGATCTACATAATGTGCCACATACACAAAAGGTACGAATTGCTTCTTCATATTTAGAACCCAATCAATTTGTATGGTATAGATGGCTTTGTTCTCACAAATCACTCGTCACTTGGGCAATTTTCACGAAAGAAATGATAGCACACTATGAGGATACAAGGAGAAATACCTTCTTTAGCCAATTGATAAATCTCAAGCAAAAGGGTTCAGTTACAGAGCACACTGTGAACTTCCAAAGATTGAATATAAAGGTAACAAATATTCCAGATGAGCACTTGATTGA
>JASDQU010196925.1:0-10441 GCA_032191745.1 Picea mariana | reverse complement strand
CGTCTAGGACGAGATTCTTTCCATTCGCGTTAGAGTTATATACACTATTTTTTGAGAGAATTCATGCCACTCAATCATTAGTAGCACGCTTTCCTGCTAGGCCTATATTTGATGCACGTATTCCATGTGGGGGCAGTTGACGCCCAAGAGGGGCCAATACGAGTTTCTCATTTCTCTAGTTAGTAGGGAGGTATGTGATTTATTGGCTAGCAAGGACAATCTTGTCCTCAATATTGTATAGTACCCATACGCGGGGATGGATTGGAGAGGATGTCCAAACATATGATTTACAGTAGAGGAGACACCAGATGAGAAAGGTAATATTATCATTATGTTTTGATAAATTTATTTGTATATTTTTATGTCTTATTTAATGCACTTGTAATTTATAGTAACATTTTGTTTCAATTATCTTATTATAATTATCTATTTTTTTCATATATTAGCACATATGKTGGGGATGAGCCTCTCCAACATGAGGATGAGGTGATGGAGGAGGTAGAGGACCATCCTCTAGTAGTATAGTGACCCCACATGCCATGCAAGCTGGATATCAGAGTTCGGCTAAAGGTAGTGGATTAACTATGTTGTGTCATGACTAGTAATGGAGTGGTACCCATACTCGTTAGAGACATATTACGGGTACAATATCTCTCTATTATATGGAGGTATTTTCCTCGTGACATGATGATATTGATTTGTCATATTGTTGTTATTGTCAACCTCATCGAGACGTTGAGGAGTGTTGCTCATGATCCCACTACATATAGCTCATCAACAGATTTATCCACTTCCTCTAAACCATCACATGATCCTCCTCCTCCTTCTGATTCTCGTCCACCTAAGTTAGTCGCACCATCTATCAATCCTCTTACATCCCCTCCACATGTTTATGAACCTACATCCACGTCTGATCCTCCTCCTCCTTCTGCTTCCCCTCCACATGTGTCTGAATCTTCATCTTCCTCCTCCTCCTCCTCCTCCTCCTCCTCCTTATGTTGTTGCTTCTCATCCACATGTGTCACCATATTCTACTAATCTTCCCCCTCCTCCTCCACTTATGTCATCGACCATTGATCATTGTCTTTCTCCTAGTCCACATGTGTCATCATCCACCGATCCCCCTCCTCCTCCTCTTCCTCCACATGTGTCACAATATTTTGATGCTTTGGACACTATGTTCACATCGGGTATTGTTGCACATCTCCATGATATTAACAAAGAGACATTTGATAGTCCACTTTTGTCAACATTTATTTCTGAGATAGTTGTTCTTGATAGAGGCTCTACCTCTGGTAGCAGAGACATTGATGCACCTGGATCTGGTAGTGGACCTAGCTAGTAGTGGTACTGAATGACATTTATATTGATTGTTTTATATTTGACTTGAGATTTATATATGACATGTTTATTGCAAAAAAAAATTAGATGTATGTTTGACATGTATATTCATATGAATATCGCTCATGTATATTATGTTTTTCATGTAATGTTGTGGTTGTTGTTGTTGTTTGATTTATAAAATGTATTATGAATATGCTAATGATGAACATTGTTAATGATTTCTATGTTTTTAAGTGAAATTTGATATGCATCACTCATTTAAATTTATAGTTGTCATATAATGTTTAACTTTACTTTTATGAAAGCGTTTAATTTGGATTGTGATTACAAAAATGCATAACCATTAATGCCATATAATGTTTAATTGTTCTTCAAAGTGAATTGTTTGTTGTCCAACATGATAGAATATGTTGATCGAACATGTTTAGAAACAAAAATACTTAAACATGATGAGTGAAATGATTGTGATTTGAATATTTAAACAATTATTTATATATTACAATAATAACAAATTATAATATAATTATTCACTAATAATATGATTTTGATGTTATAATAATGTTCTTTTTTAATTTTTATTATACAAATATTACAAGACAAAGTTATAGTATAATTGTTTACTAAAAGCACAATTATTATATTTTATTAATATTTAATTTTTCCAAAGATTTTATTAATTTATATTATCCAACTATTATAATATATGAAATTTATTCATTTAAATTTCAAATACTAAATATAGAGAATAATAATGCACTTTGATCTATACACTTTGGATGAAATGGTTTCACAATTTTTTACTCTAATACAAATTTTATGAATCTTCTATTAAAAAAAATATCACCCAACATCTTGTAATTAGTATTTTAAGAATTAGAAAAATTGACAAAGGTTTCTATACTTTTAAATAAGTATCGATCATTAAAATTTTCCTTAATTTTGACTAGGCTCCAGAAAAAGGCTCTTTTATAATTTCCATGTCTTTCCTATAATGACACTTATTTCAAGGAGAATGTAAAAAAGAATGATTAATATAAGTTTATATGATTATAAAACTAAAGGATGGAGTGAAATAGGTGAAGGCCATGATAGTTGCACTAGTTAAGGTGGGGAATGCCATCAAAGTTGGTAAATTGTAATGCCAACACCACAAGTGTAGACGTTGCACGAAGTTGTTTTGTTGGAATTGTCCTTAGAAGTTCCATCAAAGTAAGTATATATTTATTTGAATTTTGATTTTTTCAAACAATAAAAATTTTGAGGTTTGAATATTTTTTAATGCCTTTGTTTTTTGTTAAATAAAATATAATTTTAAATAAATCTTTGTTATTGTACATCACCAACTTTGTGATATCTCAATTAAAGCTTGGTAATTCAAAGGTTAACATAAACATATTTTAGGATGTTAATGTTTTAAAAAGGTGGAAGTGTGATCGATTGTGTAGGGAGGGTTTGGAGCAACTGCAAGCTAGGGTTTGGCAGCCACAACCATAACAGAGGACAGCATGAGTACCAAAGGGGGGGGTAATGGAGCCCCCTCATAAAAACAGGTAGTGATGGATAGGGGGAAAGGGCCAAGAGGCATAGGTTTCAATGCACCAATGCCAAGCACTTCGAGATCAAACCTAGAAAAAAATCAGGAAAGGAACCAGGGAAAAAGTGAGTGCATGGGGCAAGAATCCATAGAAACTCATAGTGTTGTGCAAGACATGGCGAAGCCCAATGGGGCAGAAGGGCGCAACCCATGTAAACCTAAAATAGCAATGATATCCAAGGTAATCCTGGAGGATCTGCAAACGCAACTCTGGAGGGACCAGATGAAGATGCATGCGCTAATCTACAAGTTTATGGGTTTGTGGCCCATAGAAAGAACGTTGTGCAACTGGATTAAATATCACTAGAAGCCAAGCGGAGAAGTGGAAATCCACCTGGGCTCGAAAGGTTTCTTCACAGCAATATTCATGAACCTAGAAGACAAGGATAGGGTCTTTGAGGGGGGGGAATACTTCCACACCTCAGTAGGACTCTACATGCGGCCTTGGAAGGAAAATTTCTCCCCAGAAAAAAAGACTTTCAAGAATGTACTGGTCTGGCTGAGATTTTACTCATTACCATTAGATTACTGGCTACCCTCTACCTTCGAATAAATAGGGAAAAAACATGGAAAATATGTGAAGACTTCATAAGCCACCCTAAAAGGAAGATATACATCCTACGCAAGAATCTACATAGAGATGGATGTGTTGGGAGCACTCCCAGAAGCCATAAGTCTGGAATTCAGGGATGAGGAATGGATCTAAAACATAGACTACGATCAGATCCCCTTTAGATGCAGAAGATGTCATGAACATGGACACCTAATCAGAGAATGTCCTCTCAATAAAAACCAGGAAGCGGAAAGCACCAAACTACAGCAAGATGAGGATGGGTTTATAAAGTCAAACCAAGGAAGCAAAGCTAACAAGAAATAAAGTAAAACCCCAAGAGGGAGCAACCCGGAGGCTCAGAATAGAACAGAAGGATGGGACACAACCAACAAAGGGGAAGAAGGTGACAAGGAATCGACAAAAGCTCAAGAAGCTAGGGAACAAGCAAGAAATGAGCCCACAGATAGCCCAAGTAATAAGAAGGAACAGGGGAGTGGCGCAACTCCTATGGATGGAGAAACCAGAGACGACAACACCCCCATGCAAGAAGTAGAGAGAGATGCAGACATGACCCCAAACGAAGTGGGTATAGAATACCCTAATCTCAGAGACCTTGTGGAAAGGGAAGGGATAGATCTCTCAAACATACTAGAGCATTGGAAAAGGCAGGGAGTAGACAACATTCCAATGGAGCAACTAGATTGCATCTAATACATGTTCCTCCTAAGGGAGGAAGCCAAATCTAGAGGTCTCAAGCACACACACGGGGAGATAGGACACCTAGGAATCAAAGTCGGCGAGGGAAAACCACAGCTCTCACCCAAGCAAACGAGAAGGAAAAAAGGCAGGAAATCAAACAGCATGGCCCTATAGGAGCTTGGAGCATTGTTGATAAACTCAGGTAAGATCAAGAAACTCTTCCCCAACTCCCCCCCACATGTTTAAATGAAAGTTATAACATGGAATATAAGAGGCCTAAACAGCCCGTGAAAGCAGAGAATCCTCAAAAGTAGACTTAGGAAGGAACAACCGGATCTCTGTTTCATTCAAGAGACAAAATGTACTATACACAGAATGGAAACAATCAGCAAACAACAATGGAGAAAGTACAATATGCTGGTTGTCAGAGGCCACCAGATGGCAGGAGGCATTCTCACCTTGTGGAACCCACAAGTGCTGAGCCTAATAGCAGTCGAAGCTACCAAGAAAACACTAACAGTTGGCATGCAAATCATCATAAATACGGAGGTCATTCTATGCACCAATGTGTACGGACCCCAAGTGTCAGAAGAAAAGAGAAGAATGATATGAGATCTAGAAGACCTTAAAACCCGATCCAGTAACCTCCAATGGATCCTGGTAGGGGACTTCAATATTATCATGTCACTTGCGGATGAACCAATATCAGGTAGCTACAAGACTAGACAGATTCTTAGTATTGGAGTCTATCATTATGCAACGGCTAACCTTAGAATGCAACATCCTTCCCTGGAGAGGTTTTGATCACTGGCCAGTCCAACTGGAAGCAGGTTTCCAAACCACACCGAAGAATAGACCCTTCAGATTTAAGAAATTTTGGATCAAACACCCCACTTATAGGGAAAAAATCAAACAGTGGTGGTGGGAGGAACAACCAAATCAAGGGACAAGGATGTTCAAACTCTATAAGAAACTAAAATACATCAAATATAATATTAAGGAATGGAACAAGGAAATCTTTGGAAATATAAACCAAGAGAAAAAAAAACATTGAAGACAAAATGAGAAAACTCTAGGAAATCTGCATAGCTGAGGACTATACAGAGGTTCGGAAAAAGGAAGAGTTCCAGATGACCCAGGAATAGGAAGCTAGATGCCAGCAGGAAGAAACTCTTTGGCAACAAAAGTCTCGAATCAGATGGCTAAGGGAAGGAGAGCGGAACACCAAGTTTTTTCATAGAAAAACCATTGCCAGAAGAGCCCACAACAAGATCCTGAAAATTAATGATCAAGATGGGATCGAGAGAGAATCTCAAAAGGAGATCGAAACTACTCTGGTAAACTACTTCCATGGCATAGCCTAGGAACCCAATAAAAACAAAATGAAGGCCATCCAAAGGATAACCTAGCACATCCCCCATCTAGTCACTGAGGAACAAAATAAAAACCTAAATAAACCCATTGCTGAGGAGGAAATTGACCAAGTGATCGAGGAAATGCCCTATGGGAAAGCCCCAAGTCCAGATGGCTTCACAGTGGATTTTTTCAAATCCTGTTGGGAAGTGGTCAAACATGACGTTTATAGGGTAGTGGAGGACTCTAGACGGTCATCCTCCATTCTAAAAGTGCTAAATGCTACAATGATTACTCTAATTCCCAAAGAAAATGAAGCCAGGACCCCCGACTGTTATAGACCTATAGCTCTATGCAATGCGGTTTACAAGATAATCTCCAAATTCATAGACAATAGATTGAAACCCCTCCTACCCACACTGATATCACAAGAACGAGCGGGCTTCGTGGAAGGAAGACAAATAATGGACAACATCATCCATGCCCACGAGCTAATCCACACCCTGAAAATTCAAAGGAGGGGGGGAATGATAATGCAACTGGATCTAGCAAAATCTTTTGACAAAATTAGCTGGCATTATATGGTCAAGACTCTAGAAGCCTTTGGCTTCACCTAGCACTGGATCAGCTGGATAGTCAGCCTAGCGTCCACGACAAGTTACTCGCTCCTAATAAGTGGATCCATAGCCAAAACTTTATGGCCCATGAGAGGCATCAGATAAGGAGACATGTTGTCCCCCTTCCTGTTCATTCTGATGATGGAAGGTCTCAGTCAAAGCATAAAACAGCTGTAGGAGAAATAGCAGGCATCAAACCTTTCGAAAACTGCCCTACTTCCACACATCAACAATTCATGGATGACACCTTACTCCATGGCATACCCATGGTCAAGGAAGCAAAAGCCTACAAAATAATCCTAGAAGAGTTTGGGGAAGCCTCGGGTGCAGAGATCAACCACTCCAAATCTATGATCTTTTTATTCAACACCAACCCTGCAATCCAAAGAAATCTGGCCAATATCTTGGGCTTTGAACGCAAATCACTCCCAACCAAGTACTTGGGCATCCCCCTGATAGACAGGGCATACAAAATGTCAACTTGGGAGGGAGTGATCAATAAGTTACAGGACAGGTTGAAAAACTGGATGTACAGATCCCTCGACCTAGTGGGAAGACTCAATTTGACCAAATTGGTTCTGTAAGCAATTCCAACCTTTATGATGTTTGTTTTTCCAACCCCCAAGGGGATACTAAAAAAAATAAGAACCATCCAATGGGACTTCCTGTGGTGAGGGGTGGAAACAAAGAAAAAATGGGCCCTGGTGGCATGGGAGAAGGTCTATAAACCAAAAAGAAAAGGAGGCCTGGGGCTACAAGACTCGCAAGTCACCAACAACGCCTACTGCGTGAAACTCTGGTGTCGATGGGTCAAAGAAACTACGACACCGTGGTTAAACCTATAGAAGGCCAAGTATGCCCCAGGCACAAACGACCAGGACAGAATCCGCTTTAGGGGAAATAGGGAGGGATCAGCCATCTGGAACCTAACTTGGCGCAACAAAGCCTAGATCCAGACACACATCTTTTGGGAAGTAAGGAATGGCAGAACAGCCAGATTCTGGGAGGATGCCTAGCAACAGGAACCCAGAATGGAAAATCTGGACAGGGAGGAACTTCAACAGGAGATGACCGTGCAAGGTAAAACCAGAGTATACCACTACTGGAAACAAGAAACAAATTGCAACAAGTGGAGAATCTGGGACACTCTCAGTCCACAAAATAGAGATCGGACCACAACAAACGTAAAAGAGGTGGAGGAGGAACTGGGGAGAGGGAAAATTGTAATCTCAGAAGAGGATGACCAACTAAGATGGGACAAAAAGACAGCAGGGAATTCAACTTGAAAGAATTCCACCACTACATCGAGGACCAGGACCAAGAAGATCCAGCGCAACAATGGGATAAGCTTTGAAACATCCCCCATTGGACAAAAATAAAAAATTTCAAATGGTTAATACTCCATAACCGAATTCTAACATGGGAAAATCTAAGGAAAAGGGGATTCATAGGCCCATCAAGATGCCACCTATGTCAAGCTAAGGAAGAAACAATGAATCACCTCCTCGACGAATGCATCTACACAGTAGAGATCTAGGACTGGGCGGTAGGTATCTTCTGACAATCCAATAGGATCTGAGGTAACATCTACGCAACTATCAATATCTGGAAAAAAAATTACAGTGAAAATGAAGAGTTGAACCTCTGTTGGACCCTCATTTTGGGGATGATCATATGGGAAATATGGAAAGAAAGGAACAGACGCATCTTCAGGAATGAAAGCCGGCCGGAAAGGAAACTCAAGGAAACAATAATCTCCTTGATAAGAGAAACAGTACAGAGCCGCAACTGTCAGACAGGAAGAGCGCAACTCGCAGACCAGGACTCCTTAATCCTAGAATCTTTTCACTTGAAAGACAGGTGCAACCACAGTCATGTAAGTCAATTACTGCAACTCCCAGTAGGTGAGCGCAACTAGAAGCCCCCCCCAGCAAGATACCTCAAGTCGAATTTCGACAGGGCGTCAAAAGGTAACCCGGGAATGACATGAATGGGAGGGGTAATCGGGGATAGTGATGGAAACATAATCCAGCTATATGCTGGGAGTCTGGAAACTCAACCAACAATGTCATGGAATTCGAAGCCCTGGAGACCGGCCTCGAGATCCTAAGCCGTGAAAGGATGACAAACACCATCATGGAAGGTGATTCCACACTGGTTATCAACACAGTGAAGAGACTCCAAAATGGCACTAGAGTGGGAAAAATTCAGAGGCACTGGCGCTTGGCACACTCCCTGCAAAAAATCTAGGAGCATTTTCAGACGGGGAACATAGTGGAGTTGCATTGGGTACACAGGTGAGCAAATGGACTGGCGAACAGAATCGCTAATGAGGGGGTCAGCAAGGAAGAATCAAAACTAAACACTATCTGGAGTAACATCCCGAATGGTCAGTTCAGAACAAACTGCATCCAACTAGTGACAAAAGACTGTGACGGCAACCGAAGTACGAACGACCACACCGAGGAAAGAGGTGCAAGGATAACTGATGGGCATGAAGGAACCAGGTAGAATCTGATTTCCCATCACTCAACCACGAGTTACAATGCAGACTCAAACCACACAGCAAATGGGGGCATGGTACCAAGGTCCAGTCAATAGGAATAAGTACAAGGGTTGTTCGTGGGAAAGAAGAAAAGGTAATCAGCAGGTAGCAAAGGACGAAGGGAAAATGGTGTTACGGTGGTTAAGTATGGATACACCTCACCCAAGTACAGATACGGGGAATGGCACAGTTGGTTGTACAAAGTGCGGAGACAAGGGTTGGCGCAGGGCTTATGGTCGGGTCAACAAGAGCACACATACCGAGATAGAGAAAAAGGACAGAAAGGCACACCTCTACGGGTAGACCATGATTGCTAGGACGAGCCCGCAGCTGGGGAAATCCCATAAGAGAAGAAGCACCAGGAATAGCTACAGACAGGAAAAGAGCAACTGCAGGGGCTATCATAAAAACAAGGGAGGTGCAAATAGGAAGAGGAAGAGAACCCAAGGCAAAAACTACCACAAACCAGGTGAGATGGTACGCATGAAGAAAACTCATAGTAAGGGAATCCCCCAGGGGAAAGAACCTTCGATAAGCTCTCGAAGGATTACAAGGATGGAGCAAGCGGCTAGAGAGGCCAAGGGCACCTTTCATACACAAGTAGAACCAAAAAGCAAAGAGATCATCACCAGGTGGGAGAAAGAAATCAATACCAAACGCAAGGGTAAAGCATGGAAGGAACTGATTCAAGAAGAAAACTGGATAAGGGACCCAGGGGACACACAGCCCAGAGCAACCCTCTACCAAAAAATGTTGGAGGAGGCTTGGCGAACAAATATGTTAATAGGCAAGGTGAGCTCTGAATGGAAAGATGCCAGCCGAAAGGATAACAGGGACCACAAAAAACTGCTTACAGAGATCCTGAGTCGCCTCAACAACTTGGAGGCCAGTACAAAACGACTAGCGAATGACCAGAGGGACCAGAAGGAGAAAATGGAACGAATGGCAGGCCAATTCCACCTATACTTGCGCTATGTCCACCACATGGACATCACGCCAGCGGACCAGAATGGAGCCCCAGCCTGCATCAAAAAGACGCGTACGGTGGTCCAGAGGGATGAGAACAAGGAAAGAAAGGATGAAGGCAAAAAACATCTCATCATCTTGGACTAGTGTCGGTTCATCCATTGGTCAAGTTGTGTTTCTCAGCGTAGGTGCAACCTCCCTTTTATATGATTATGTATTTTATATATATACTTTTGTTTAGCTCTTCAAAACTGGATATAGTAGGACTGGGCCCATTTCCCAAGGTGGCGACCCAGCCTACCCCTCTGATATCTTAGAAAGTGCAACTCCGGAGTCCCTGATCTAGTTTTGATCTGAAAATGGAATGTACTTGTTTAAGGGTGCAAGGTATCCATTTTCCTCATTAAATTAAACCTTAACAAGACCTTGCTTCATGTGTTAACAATGTGCAACTTGTTTAAGTGTAAGGTTCTTAGTTCTTCTTGTCATAGTGCATGTGTGAGGAATGTTCTTTTACAAGATTAATTATGTGTTATGAACTAATACACAGCAGTATCAAATGTAGCAATAACACATCAAAATCACAGCAACCAAGATGATAAAGCAGTTCACCACCTTTGGGCTACATCTGCTGGACCAAGCCTTCCAAAATAGGCTTGTCCTCTTGTATTAAAATGCTCCAAATGCTAATACAAGAATATGAATGTCTCAAAAGACAGAACTGACTGTAAATACAGAATCAGAAAATAGGAATTAGCTGAACATGCTCT
>JASDQU010196924.1:1420-14470 GCA_032191745.1 Picea mariana | reverse complement strand
ATTTAGGCAGCAAAACAAATGGGATTTCGGGTATGCAAATCCGCAACAACCAAAGCATGGTAAAGACGGCCCTAATCAATAGCCTCCAGACAAACAGTCCAAGACACAGGAAAATAAGGGTAAAGGAAAGACGAATAATGAAACTGGGAAGTGGTGCGACTTCCATAAAATCCCCTGGCAAAACACCGATGAAAGTCACTCGAAACAGTCATTGGTGGCCAAGGTCAAAGACAAGGAGCTGAACCATGATTCAGAATCTGACCCAAAAAATATTGAAAATAGGCAAATCATCAACATAGACCCCACTGCTACTGGCGTGACCGCAACAATTCAACCAAAAGAACCAGTAGATCCTGAAGAGGTGGAGCGCCTCTTCCATTCACATATGTGGGTGAAAGGGACCCCGTTGCATTTCATTGTCGATGGTGGTAGCCAGAAGAACCTCATCTCAGTTGAGGTCATAAAATAGTTGGATTTGTTGACAACACCACACTCGCAGCCATACAACATTGGGTGGCTTCACCAGGGATGAGTTCTCTCTATCAGCCAACAGTGTCGTTGTGTTATGGCATCCAACCCGTCAAGGATGAGGTAGTGTGTGATGTTTCCCCCCCTAATGTTTGTGATTATGTTTTGGGCCAACCATATATGTGGAAACATCATGTTTTTTATGAGTCTCAACCCCGTAGTGTCGTTATTACTATGGGGGGTTAGCTCTACAGGATACCAGAGATAGTTTTGACTATTGTTCCACCAAAACAGTGCCGCAAGGTAATCTCTCATACTGAAAAATTCTTCCTCTTCACAGTCTTTTCAAAGGATTTACAGAAGGCCAATGCAATCACTGCAGCCTCAACACCTTCTATCCAGTAGAAGAAGATTGCAGATATTGTTTCTTCACCTACGATGGTGCCTACACAATGCCCCATCAAGCCCAGGGACAACAGGTTGGTGGAAAAAAATCAACCTCACCAGCTACATGTTAGTGACAACCTTCCACATACCAAGCAGTGAAAATTTTCCAACAAGGCACATAGCTCACCAAGATTTAGATTCAGAAAACACTTTCCCCTCTGTTGGCACAGGGGTAGACCCAGGGTTCAATGCTAACAGCGCACCAACAAAACCCTAACTACCGGCCCTTTTGGCAACACCTGCGAAGCAGATGAAGTCTCACCCAAGGTAGAGGCAAGGGTGGTTGTAGGACTCAGGTGTCTGCAATCTTAGCTGGGACACATATCTATGATTATAATACTTAATAGAGCATTTAGCACCGTTAGTTCATTATTATTTACCCAATATCTACTTCACAGATAAAACAAAGCATCGCAACATTCACCTAGATGTTATGTATATAAGCACTTAGCATCAATAAATGGATCATATCTGGTAGATTCAAACACTAAGCACATTCACCTATATCATATCTAACATCCAGATTCATCATAAGCACAAAGCATAAACAGATCTATCTATCTATCTATATCAAGCACTTAGAAAATAACACATAAATACATCAGATCATCGCACAGAGCATAATAACACAGTATTTACGTGGTTCACCCCCACCCTGGGGCTACGTCCACCAACTCTTCTTCTTTATTAGCTTCAGTCAGCCATATACATGCACAGAGCCACAAAAACCCTACTATGCATAGGACAGGAGATCTGCGCGCACCTCACCAGATCCTCCTTCCCCTAGCTAGGTCTAGCACAAAGCCTTTCACAGTCTATTACAACCACTTGCACCTAGCTCTACAAGTTTCTCACAATATGCACAGAGCATCTACAACCAAAATTGAACTTATCACTTAGCTTATCGGCCTCACATCACATAGATTCCCCTTCTTACATTGCTTAAACATCTATTTATACTTTACAAAATAGGCCTAATCATGGGTAAACCCATGGGTCGACATTCCATACCCATTACATATTCCCAACTCCCAAAAAGGACCCAAAAAGGGGCCGAGATCCCGCGATCTCTGCTTCATTTTGCACTCCGTCCTCGACACACTGTCGAAGTCCTAAAATAGGTCAAACTTGACCAAGAATCTCCCAAAAGTTGGTCAAGGGCCAACAGGCCCCCAACACTCACCTGTGACTCGTCCGGAGTCACTCTGATCTGACTAGCTCTGCTTTGAATTCCTCGAGCTTGGATCGAGCTGCTTCGACTTGTTTTTGTGCTACAGCCTCATGTTCAACGAACTCGTGGATGACTGCATCGTTGATAGGTCCCTCTAGATGTTGTTCAGTTGTAGTGACAACCTTCTCTAGTTCTGCTCCTTGGCCTTCTACCTATGTAAACAGTTGATAGGCCTTATCTTGTATGATTTGGAGCCTCTGAGTTACTTCCATAAATCTTCTCTGGATAGTATGGATTTGTTGTTGTGCAGTGAGTTTCTCTTGGCATCGCTTCATTCTTTCCAAAGCTGTCAGGGACTTCAATTGCACCTGTATCTTTTCGGCTTGATACTTCGCCTCTTGGAGTTGCAACTCCAGTGCCTTCAGTTCCGGGTTCTCCGTGAGTTTTTCATAGGTCTAGGCACTATGATCAATGAGTTGCTTACATTCCAGGGTAAGATCCTTTAGCCTTTCAACTGTGCTATGGGTGGTTGCTTCCCTTTGGTCTCTTACATCTTGTGGGGTCTCAGGTACAGTGCGTAGCTCCAAATATGTTATGTATTGTTGTAACTGTTGGATGGCTTCTGTGAGTTGGTTTACCTACTGTGTAACTCGGTCTTATGCCTTGATTTCTAGCACTATCACAGAGTGAAGTGATCTGTTGACCGCTTCTTTTACTTCGAGTTGCTTCGCGAGAAACTATTCCTTTTCTTGTTGTAGTTGTGTTTTTTCTTCATCAAACTTTGCTTGGAGAGCAATCTTTTCATGTTCTGCAGCACTTTGTTTCTCTACGAGTACTCCTTGTACTTGTTTTAAATCCTGGGTGGCTTGCATTGTTTCTTTCTGTGCTTGTTGAAGCCGGGCTTCGACTGTATCGGCTAGGCGGTGGAGTTGAGCTAGCTCATCTCACAATTCTGGCTCTCTCGTCACAGTGGAGACTACGCGGCTGGACTGTAGGGCCTGTTGTACCCCTCGAAGTTCATTCTCAATTCGATCATACATATCCTCTTACTTTTCATCTTGTTTCTCTGCTATTTCCAACGAAGCATCTTGTAGGGCTGCTATGAGGAAGTCGAAGTCATCGGAGGTGAGAACAGTCTGCATCTTGGTAATGGTGGCCTTCGATTTCTTTCAGGAGGAAGGTTTCGGAGGTGAACCTTTCCTCTTCTTTAGGGTATCAACCTCGTCTCCTTGCTTCAGTTTGACTTCTTTTTCATCTATCTCTTCGCCATCACCTCCTCGCTCTGGTGATATGGAAGTAGTTTTCAAAGATGCGTTGTCTAATTCTTGGACCTCTTCGGTCTTCTTTATTCTGCTAGGTCTGGGTGTATCCTGCGCAGTTTATGGGCTATCGATGTCGGATATATCCATCAGGTGTGCTGGAATAAGGAGGTTCATCGACCAATCCTTGGTGATCTCCTCCAATTCCTCCTTCATCGACTTATAGTAGGATTGAAGATGTTGCTTGTGTTTGTCGGCCCGCGATGTGATGTAAATAAAATATAGATTTACATTGAACTTTATCAAAGGCCTGAACCGGTGTAGAGTGTTCGGAGTCATGCGAGGCTTGGACTGTATGGATATCTCCAACTGATTATAGTAGGTATGTAAAATAGCATTTGACTGCCATTGTTTATTCATATCGCTTGAATACCACAATGTACTGAACTTTGCAGCCAGTGGTTCAAAAGGCTCGATGTCCGGGAAGGTCGTACCTTTCGACATCTCCCAGTCAATAAAAGATATCAGTATCAAGAGCCAGCTGAAATGAAATTCATATCCTTGGTCCTCTGCTTCTCTACAGTCGAGTTCCAACTGGTTCACCGGGTACTTCACCCAATTCATCTGAAGGCCTTATGCGCACTTCCCTACGAGGTCGACTACAAAACCAGTGACTTTGGTGGGTCGGTTCTTTCGTACTAACTTCCATGCAATCAACTAATAGGCAAGGTACACTGCGCCACTCTATATAGAAGCTACCTTGTAGCCTCGTATGCCCTTCTCAACATCTCCATAAGTATCCTTGATCTTATGTGCTAGGGTGCGATCCATGTCTTTTTCGGGGTAAAACTCTTGTGGATCAGGTCCTTTCATACTCAACCCTGTGATCTGATTGATCAGAGTCGGGTCAACTTTTATACGATGGTTTAGCCACAAATAGTTGTCATAGTAACAAGACAGCAAAAGCTTGACACATGCATTCACCTCCTGGTGTCTTCCGAAGTGGGGAATCTTCATGACGTTCAACAGGGTGGACTGGGCGAGCTTCATAGTCCACGACTGGTGGATTATCTTCAAATTATTCCCCTTAGTTCTAGTCAGGTACTTATGTGGGGTGAGCATGTTATAGACTTTGCAATCTCCGAGGTTGAAGTCACTAAACTTCAACGCCGCAATTTTATCTTGGTCTGCTCGAACTGCGTGTATCCCCTTCGGGAGGTATGCCGTAACCAAGGTGTATTCAAAATCTTTGGGCACACTGTCTCGATTTACTGCGTCGCTCAGAGGTGGAATATAGGTGGGTAATATGGTCAGGATCAATTTGGCATTCGCTAGATCATCCTTGTGCTTGGTTCTCTTTTCATCTGATGGTCGGGATGGTCCGGCTCCGCGAGCAGTGGACGGAGAGGCTGGAAGTCCTCTCGTCGACGATGCTTGTACACCTGTAGACATCGACATGACTCTTTCGGTCATGAGGTCGATCAGAACTTCTTCAACAGCTTTCTCTACAGCACTCAACTCATCCGACATACACACTTGGGGTTAACAATCTCGGGTTCGGAAAGTAACTTAGACACAGTAATGGGATAGAGAGCAAGAAAACGATGATCACTATGCAAAATCAACTTAGTATATGGGCTCAAACTCTCAGTTGGAAAAAGTGTTCTCGATGCATGGCGCGATGGGATAAATAGGTAACTCGGCAACGGGTCACTTGCAACGGGTATGAAGCCTTCATTAACTCTGTTATATATTTTATGGTGCAGTCCCAAGGGGTTAGATGGCGAGTTGTCTGTCCATAAATGTTTTTCTACCCGTTCTTATCATTGGTCTAAAATTATAATGTCCCCAATGGCTATATTGCTTCGCCATGGCAAAGTGCCATGTGTCGTTATTCTGATATCCCAATGAAGCTCCAATTTTGCAAATTTTCCTTCTACGAGGTTCCCTCTGGAACCTTATGCAACTTGTTGGTCTTAGCTCTCTTCTTACTTAGCTTTCTATCCTTCTTCCCAGTAAACTTTGTCTCATAAGGCCTTTTTTCATTCTGATTCTTATCTTCTTTTGGTATAGGTACTTCATGCTGTTAAGATTCTTCCCTAAGATTCGAGGGTGATCCTTCTTCTTTATTTGGAATAGGTACTTCAATCTTCTGTGGGTATTCTAGTGTTCTTGCAACTTCGACATCCGGGTCTATGGTGTTAAATAGCTTCGATCTGTTCTTTTGTTCTTCAATCAAGTATGTGATCCTTCTAGTCATGAATTCTTTTAACTCTTGCTTCTTCTGCTCTAAAACTTATTCTTCTTCTTTCCTTTTGGCCTAATTTCTTTCAATCCAAGGTTTTCCGAGTAGCATGGTAAATGGGACACTGTTCTCAATAAATTTAATAATCTCAAAATCTTCCTCTGTCGAAGTTCCATTGGCATTCATAGGTATTTGAGCGAGCTTTCCACATATGCTTATCCACTTTCCTTTGAATAGTCATATTCCTCCTAGTGAAGGAATCATAGAAGGCCTCCCTATAGCTTCCCAGGTTCTCTCTGTCATGATATTCACATGTGTTTCCTCATCTAGAACACAGTCAATGTCGAAGTCTCCTATTCTTGCTTCAAGGCATTCTTTTTCTTTGAAGATCTCTGATAATCTGACATGTCGGTGGTCA
Organism: Picea mariana; assembly: GCA_032191745.1. Classification (NCBI taxonomy): domain Eukaryota; kingdom Viridiplantae; phylum Streptophyta; class Pinopsida; order Pinales; family Pinaceae; genus Picea; species Picea mariana. The sequence goes on along the minus strand of JASDQU010196924.1, from coordinate 8,462 downwards.
TTCAGGGTTTCCTTCATCTGTAGCAATACTTTCTCTGATTCTTTCTAGGGTTCTGTCATAATCTTAGTTTCTAGATATGTCCTAGGTTTTTCTTGTCTCATGTTCATTTCTTCAAGCTTAGCAATCATTCTAGGACACTCCAATACTTCATGGTCCATAGCTTTACAACAAAGACAACTAGGTCTTCTCCCAGGGCATTCCTTAGCAATATGTCCTAGTATTCTACAACTGTAACAGAGGGTTAATCCTATATTTCTTTTAAATGATCCCTAGCCTTGCCTGTACTGCACGCTAGGATCATGGTAGCTAACCTGCAAACATTTCTTTCTAGGGTCCTGCATACGCTTATTAGTCCAAACATTCTTTCTATGCATAGGTATAACATATTTTTCACTATTCTTATCAGATCTACTCATATCAAATCTTTTTTCATCTATTAATACCCTAGTTTTCAAGCTAGGATAAAATGTATCAAACATACCTAGATCCATACTGTTGAAACAAAAATTCCCACTTATCTTACTTCTACAGAGCACAAAGATTTCAGATCTAGAACTTTTCAATATTCTTATCTTTATCAGAGTGAAAATCTTTCAGATCTTACCTCTTTTAATGAAAAAGTCTCACTTTTTCCTTTCTCATAGCACAAAGCTTTCAGATCTTACCTCTTTTCTTCAGATCGTACTTTTTTTCCTTAGCATGGAGCTTGTCAAACTAAGTAGAGTACTATGCATTAAAGCAATGGATCTACATACAGAGCTTTCATAGTTTCAGGCCGGATCTTTGCACAGAGCTTCTTCTTCCCCAGTTCCCAGCAATCACAGTTTCAGGTCCCAGCAACGGAACCATTTGTTGGCACAGGAGCAGACCCAGGGTTCAACACTAACAGCGCACCAACAAAACCCTAACTACCGACCCTTTCGGCAACACCTGTGAAGCAGATGAAGTCTCACCCGAGGTAGAGGCAGGGGTGGTTGTAGGACTCAGGTGTCTGCAACCTTAGCTGGGACACAGATCTATGATTATAATACTTAATAGAGCACTTAGCACCGTTAGTTAATTATTATTTACCCAATATCTACTTCGCAGATAAAAAAGAGCATCGCAGCATTCACCCAGATCTAATGTATCTAAGCACTTAGCATCAATAAATGGATCAGATCTAGTAGATTCAAGCACTAAGCACATTCACCTATATTAGATCTAACATCCAGATTCATCATAAGAACAAAGCATTAACAGATCTATCTATCTATCTATATCAAGCACTTGGCAAATAACACATAAATACATCAGATCATTGCACAGAGCAGAATAACATAGTATTTACGTGGTTCACCCCCACCCTGGGGCTATGTCCACCAATTCTTATTCTTTATTAGATTCAGTCAATCATCTACATGCACAGAGCCACAAAAACCCTACTCCSMATAGGAGAGGAKATCTGCACGCACCTCGCCAGATCCTCCTTCCCCAAGCTAGGTCTAGCACAAAGCCTTTCACAGTCTGTTACAACCACTTGCACCTAGCTCTACAAGTTTCTCACAATATGCACAGAGCATCTACAAACCAAATTTGCAGTTAGCACTTAGCTTATCGGCCTCACATCACATAGATTCCCCTTCTTACATTGCTTAGAAATCTATTTATACTTTACAAAATAGGCCTAATCATGGGTAAACCCATGGTCAAACATCCCATACCCATTACATATTCCCAACCCCCAAAAAGGACCCAAAAGGGGGCTGAAATCCCACAATATCTGCTTCATCTTGCGCTCCGTCCTCAACAAGTTGTCGAAGTCCTAAAATAGTTCAAACTTGACCAATAATCTCCCAAAACTTGGTCAAGGGCCAGCACCCTCTTTCCCTAGCACTCGACCCAATGGAGACCATTGCTTCCTAAGGGAGAAGGATTGGTCCAGGTGGATATTGGTGGCCACCCACCTGTTCCAATTCCAAGTCGTTCATCTGGATAGTTTTTAGTTCAGCACGTTTCTCTGTAATGGGGACATTTCTTTGTAATTATGGTTTTTTCACTTATGGGATTGTCTTGAAGCCCTACATAGCATCCATATGGATATTGGTGTTTTCCCACCTATTCCAACTGGTTTATTTTAGAAGTTTTCATGTTAGTACATCTTTTTGTACTTCCAGGGCCATTTTGCATCTCTAAACAATTTTTTCTTGGCTTTCCACAGTCAAATTGTAGACTAAGTTAGATTTTGCCAACAGAATGTGTATTTCTCAAAAATACCTTTCCAACGGGCTATCACACACCTAAAATGGAGATTGTATGCAAAAGTTACGACCCCAGAAAGTTAATGTACTAACTTACCCCAATAGAGTCCACATGAATTTTGGCATTTCATCTCCTAGGGTTAGGTTTTTTTATGTCTAGGGTTTTGGAATTCATGTTTACCATAAAAATTCCTTCAAAGCCTCATTGTAATCATATTATTATGAATGAGTGTAGTTGTCACATCTCTTCTCAGAGATAAAGTTGCCACTATTCTAACGAATCTTGCACTCTAGATTTTTATAGTCTATGTACATTTCTTTCACTAATAGAAATATTGTTGTATTTATCTGTTTCTAGCGATTTTTATGTGTATTTCATTGTAATATCTCTGCTTTCATTTCGTTCCAAAAATAATCTGGATCATTAGTAATCTTTATTTTTTCTACATCTTCTGGAAAAACGTTATTGGAAGAGATCCCAACTCGTGATTGTCCCTGGAAGAATACTATCATACCATTCCTTATCCCTTTCGACATGAGTATAGGAGAAGTGTCTCATCCAGACATATTCATGTTGGTCATAAGGTTCAAGAGTGTAGAGGAAGGCATCTAAGTGATCTTCAGTTGTAACAAGGTCATCTTTCGAAAGTTGGGGAGCCATTTCTTGAAGTCCTTTGGGATTTTGTGAGGAGATCCAAGGATCTTCATCATGTCTAAAGGTTTGTATGCATATTTAACCCATGGGATCCATGTAACACTTGGTGAACTAGGCATGGATGAGAGTGGAGGTGCAGAAGCAATAGGTGAAGATGGATGGCTAAGAGAGGTAGATGGACAACCATTGGAAGTGGGAGATGATGGAGAACTAGACCATTTGGGTGAAGGCTTATGATGCCTCGAAGTGTTTTTGGGGGTTAGGTAATTCCCCTTTCGGGTACGTCCCATAATGGAGTCGCCAGATGAGATTTAGTACAATTTTATCAAGGGTAGAAGGGGAACGTCCCTCAAGTGGAGTCGTCAGGAAAGATAGGGGAAAAATCTTTGGAATGGTAGCTTGCCAAAGTGTTGTTAGGGCATGAAAGAGGATTCAAAATCCTCCCCGAAAACGATGCCAAAATGTTATCACGCAAAGTATATGTTGGGAAATGATTGACCCAAACCACAAGATGGTGACAACTAGGAGAATACCTACCCACTATAACCTTAGATAGGTACTCTCGTCACTTTAGAGGTGAAGTGATCACCTCAAGGGGAAAATCCTATGTGACCCTAGGGGGAAATGAGATGGAAAGTGATACTTATAAATGGATTCCCATATAGTTCAAGTTTCTAAGTGGAAGATGGATTTGATGATATGTTTCGAAAGTGGTTTAAGTTTTCCAAGTCTTTGAATACCTGCGAAAAGTGTTTGTACCTACCCGAGACACAAGAAAATCCAAGTATGAGAGCTATATGTTAGGTGGACAAGCAAGTTAAGCTTGTTGTCCCTATTTGCAGAAATCAAAAAATATATATATCAATGAACAAGTGATTATTAGAGCTACTGAAAAATATGCTAAAAGTATAACAAATGATGCAAGAGATAAGCTAGCTAAACACTAGTATAACTTTAGTATAAAAGAACAATACTTTAGCATAAATGTAAGCCTATTATAGAATAGTATTTCAAAGATATAATTGCAGCCTTATGGATGTAGAAAACGTTTTGGCACTTTTAGGTTAAGTCGTTGGGTTGAAGATGAGTGTTCCAGGCCTCAAAAGGCAAAATGTCTTCAAGGTAAGCCTATCCTCCATGATCGAAGGGCTCCCTCCCCTAAAATGTGCCAAGTGTCTCCAATCACGACCAAAATCTATCCCTAGGGTGACGTCAAGCCCTTAAAGGTGACGTTTTGTCCTCCAAAGGTAAGTTGTTTGGCTTGTAGGGGCTAGGTAAGATCCTCCAAGGTGTCTTATAGGCCTCCAAAGGCATATCATCTTTATTCGATGTGTGGGTCCTCGCATCCAACTTTTGGGCTTCAATCCCCAAGGAAGTCGAACCTATGCTTGTCCTTCCAAAATTGTCTGTCAACTAGGTCCTGCGAAGACAATAAATACGCCCTCCAAGGACATCAAGTCAATTGCATCATGATCATTAAATCAAATCAATAAAAGACTCATTTAAGCATGTACATCCAAACCACATCATCAAAGTAAGCTAGTGCTCAAAGACCCTATGCGATTTTCCTAGTTTAGGTATGGGAAGGTTGACAAAGTAGCCTATTTGGTGAGTCGTACCTCAAGTTTAGGAGTGTTTCCCAAGTGGAACTTTCTCTAATTCATGTGTATTAAGTGACATGAATGGGTGGAAAGACTCTTGGGCATGGGGTTCATGACATACAAGGGATTATAGTGTCTCATTTATGGGTGCCTTTGTAGAGGGTGTGTTGCACCTTCACTTTCAATGCAACCTTTTTCCAATCCCATTTATTGCCTTTTATTATTTTAAGATGTTTCCAAGTTGAAGATAAGGTGGGGATTCTACCTAAACATTAAAAACATTTCCCACCCTAAATCTACCATGGTCACATCATACTTTCCCAAGTTGAAAACATGTGTGGGGCTTCTACCTAAGCATTAAAAACAGTGCCCACACATGCTACTCCTTGGTTTGCATTTGTATTAGTTATTTTTCATGGGTCCCATCAGTTTCTTATGAGAGACATTTCATTGTCCTCGGGATCCATGGGCAAGCATCTAGAAGGTTAATGATTTGATTTTATCTTTTTCGAGCTACAAGCCTCTGGGCCTTCAGCCCCTTCTTCCCATGAAATAAGGACAACCCCTTCTTGGGTCAGTACACCCAAAAATCAAAAAAGGTAAGGAGATGAGAGGATGAAGTGTGGAAAGTGACAAGTATGGTTGTTAATGGCACAATGACTCATCAAGAGGGCCTCCCAATAGAAAACTTGTCCCCTAGGTTGACCCATTTACTACGGTGCAATGTCAACCACCAAAGTGAAACAAGGCAAAGAGCATAATTTCCAAGCAAACATTACATAATCAAAAGCAATAATAGATGAAACAAACTCAAATGACTCAAATATTGAAATGATCCTCACCATAATACCTAAATTGTACTTCATGGAGCAAGACCCGATGTTTTCTGAAAGCCAGTTGATGTGGTGGATATCGTTGTGATGAACCTGGAATTGTGGTGGCGAGGTGGGTCTTTGTCTGTGCAAGTGGACATTGATGGTCAGGTTGTCTTTCGGTACTCCATGTCTACAACCTGAGGGCATTGAGACATCATCTCCTTGGTTATCCCTAGGAGTTGGGGATAACATTTAGCAAGGATCATGGAAACCATTTGTTATTTAGGAAATTGTTGTAACCACTATGGATTTGTTAAATCCATAAGTGGGTTTATTTGGATATTTGTTATTTCTAGTTTCCATTGAATTTATGTATAAAAGAGATAACTCGATCCATTGTTGGGGGAGGACTCTTAGAGCAATTTCTAAATGATAATAGAATAATTTATATTGAGCTTTTATTTTAATTATAGATTTATAGTTTCCATAGCGTGTGATTTAATTAATTTAATTTAATTTCTAGATTTATAATAGATTGATTTATTTGATTAATTAATTTGTTCATTAGATATTTGCAATCATTACATGTTTAATTGTTAATTGTTATTTAAATTATGTAGTTGATTATTCACGTAGAATTGCATTTTTTATTCATTCCCATTACATTTCATATTTTTTTGCATTCCTATAGGTTTTGAATAAATGTTCTTGACGTAATGATTGCATTTGTAGATCTGAGTAATAGAAGTGATCATCTTGGCAAGGATTAGAATAATTTAGTTTCTTCCCTGCGATCTAGATTAGTCTTTACATTCCCTGCAATTAGTTAATATATTTTCTTTCAACACATAGTTGGGGTTGCTTTAGGAGATAATTGATTCATACTACTAATACATGTAGCATGTGTGTTTCTTTTCAAGAAAGTGTGTGTTTCTAGAATTACATTGTTGGGGTTGCTTCAGGAGATAGTAGATTCATACTCTTGATACCTGCAGTGTATGTGTTTCTTTTCAAGCAAGTGTGTGTTCCTAGAATTAGATTGTTGGGGTTGTTTCAGGAGACAATTGATTCATACTCAAGATACCTACAGCTGGTGTGTATCATTGCAGAAGATGTCAATGTAGCCTTGTGTGGAGTGAGTTGAAATCTAGTGGAGCTGCAACCACTTGGCGAGAAGATTCTAGAGATAGCCTGAGGATAGAAGCGCTCACGCAAGGCATGACAGAAAGCGTCCCAAGAAGTAATACAACCAGTTGTCGGAGAATGTGGTGTACTGAGCTCCATAACCAATTCATATTGTTCCAATTGAGTGTCCCACCAAGTTTGATCTATCCCTTCAAGTTTCAGGCTGGAGATCTGTAATTTAGTGGATTTTTCCACTTTGGGGGAAGAATTGAAGTATGTGGAGAGGTTACACATCCAGGAATCAACCGTCTCGCCATTCATGTGGAGAGGATATGGATCCATGATTCTTTATTCTCCTCAAAAAATTGACAAGAGGAATCCGATGAGACTTCTAAATATTCCTATGGAGAGACAACTAGATTCTTGACTGTTGTGAAGATATGTTCTTCCTGAGAGGCGGATATCCCAGTTGTTGCTAGAATGCGAGAAAATTCTTGGAGGAACATTCTTCAAGATCTTGATCATCCTTGAATTACTCTAGCTGGTAGATGATCCCTTTCTTGCAACACAAATTAGTATTCGAGGGTTCTTACAGAACCCCAAAAT
>JASDQU010196923.1:790-16220 GCA_032191745.1 Picea mariana | reverse complement strand
GAAGCTCACATCACCGAAGCACAGAGGCAGAATGTTGAGGCAGAAGATGCTGAAGGTGGAAGATCACTGATGATGCGAAAAGCTCTTTTGACACCAGAGAAAGAGGTGGAGAGTTCAGTCCAAAGAAACAAACTTTTTCGGACTGCTTGCAAGACTAGGGACAGGGTATGCAAGGTCATTGTAGACAGTGGTAGTACAAATAATCTCGTTTCAACTGAGATGGTAGAAAAGCTGGAGCTGGAGACGATTGATCATCCAAGCCCATACAGAGTTTCTTGGTTGCAAAAAAGACATCAGGTAAATGTCACTAAACAATGTTTAGTTGAATTCAAGATAGGAGGATATAATGATAATATATTATGTGATGTTATTCCTATGGATGTTTGTCATCTATTGCTTTGTAGACCGTGGAAATATGACAGGAATGTGATTCATGATGGGAGAATGAACACATACACCCTAGAGAAGAATGGGAGAACTCACATGTTGCTTCCAATCAAATATAAAGAGGTGAAACCTGAAGCAAGAAACACTGTACTTCTCATGAGTGGGAAGGAACTTCTTACAGAGGTTAAGAAGAAAGAGGAACCACAATTCATTGTGGTTATAAAACCGAAGATTGTTTTGACCAGCACAAGAGTGGATGATTTACCAGAAGAGGTTTAGGAACTACTAGAAGAATTCACTGACATAGTAGTGGACGAACTACCTCGTTCGTTGCCACCGATCAGAAGTGTGAGTCATCATATTGATCTCATACCAGGAGCTAGTTTGCCAAACAAAGCCATGTACAGATTGACGTCGCAAGAGAATGAGGAGGTCAAAAGACAAGTCCAATATTTGATGGACAAGGGTTTGGTTAGGGAAAGCTTGAGCCCATGTGTTGTTCCAACAGTACTCAGTCCGAAGAAAGACRGGGGTTGGAGGATGTGTAMTGACTCGAGGGTGATCAACAAGATARCTATCAGGTATAGATTTCCATTGCCAAGGATGGATGATCTGATGGATTGCTTGAGTGGAGCAAAATTCTTTTCAAAGATTGATTTGAAGAGTGGATATCATCAGATTCGCATGAGAGAAGGTGATGAATGGAAGACAACATTCAAAACCAATGAAGGGTTGTATGAATGGCTTGTTATGCCATTTGGCTTAACAAATGCGCCGAGTACCTTCATGAGGTTGATGAACGAAGTCCTGAAGGAATTCATCAAAAAATTTGTTATCGTATATCTTGATGATATATTGATTTTCAGCAGAATGGAGGCTAAACATTTGAAGCATTTGGCTACAGTGATGAAGAGGCTACAACAGGAGAAGATGTTGATAAATATGAAGAAGTCCTCATTCATGAAGACAGAGCTCATTTATCTGGGATTTTTCATTTTTGCAGATAAATTGAGGATGGATCCAGATAAAGTGGAAGTGATCAAGAATTGGCCATAACCAAAGAATATCTTTGAGGTAAGAAGTTTTCACGGATTAGCTAGTTTCTACCGAAAATTCATCAGGAATTTCAGTGGAATTAGTGCAGCAATGATGGACACAGTGAAGAAGAGACATAAGTCTTTTCACTGGACAGAAGAAGTCGAGAAGAGTTTTAATTTGTTGAAACAAAAGATCACGGAACAACCAATTCTGGTGTTACTGGATTTCAAGAAGACATTTCAAGTGAAATGCGATGCAAGTGGGTTTGCAATAGGGGCAGTCTTGAGTCAAGAAGACAGGCCGATAGCATACTTCAGTGAGAAGCTGAATGAAGCGAAAGTGAAGTACTCCACATATGATAAGGAGTTTTATGCTATCATACAGGCATTGAAGAAATGGAGGCATTACTTAATCCCGAAGGAGTTTGTCTTATACAGTGACAATCATGCATTGCAGTTTGTGACTCAACAAGAGAAGTTGAATCAGAGACATGTAAAATGGGTTGAATATATGCAAAATTTCACTTTTGTGATTAAACATATTTCTGGTACTGCTAACAAAGTTGTTGATGCTTTGAGCAGGAAGTGTTTGCTATTGCAGGAGTTCAGAGTCAAAACGTTGGGTTTTGATGATCTCAAGAACACGTACACAGATGATCCAGATTTTAAGGAGGTGTATGAAGCAGCTGAGAATCCAATTCTCAGAGATAGAAGCCAATGGGACGAATACATGATACAGGAAGGATTACTGTTTAAAGGTAATCAACTACGTATTTCGAAATGCTCCATGAGGGAGAATTTGCTGAAGGAGAAACACAGTGGAGGATTGGCCGGGCAGTTTGGTCACGACAAGACGTACGCAAAGCTGAATGAATCATATTTTTGGCCAGGAATGTGAGCAGACATCAAGAGGCTCGTGGATAGATGAAAAATTTACCAGCATTCGAAGGGAAGGAGACAGAATGCATGGTTTTATCAACCATTGCCCATATCTGAGAAGCCGTGGGATGTAGTCAGCATGGATTTTATATTGGGGTTGCCAAGAACACAAAGAGGGTTTGACTCAATCTTTGTGGTGGTGGATAGATTTTCTAAGATGGCACACTTCATTCCATGTCAGAAAACCAACAACGCAACTCACATTGCGAACCTGTTTTTCAAAGAAGTCATTCGACTTCACGACTTACCAAGGAGCATAGTTTCAGATAGAGACACGAAGTTCGTAGGACACTTCTGGAGGACGTTATGGAAGAAGCTGGGAACTATCTTGTCATTTAGTTCATCTTATCATCCTCAGACGGATGGACAGACAAAAGTGGTGAACAAGAGTCTGGGAGACTTGCTGAGAAGCCAGGTGATAGAACACCACAGCCAGTGGGACAATATATTACCACAGGTAAAGTTTGCTTATAATGACTCAGTAAGCAGAAGAACAGGGCAGAGTCCATTTTAGATTGTTTATGGCATGCAACCAAGAGGGATTTCTGAGATGAGGGATTCAGAACAGACTGCGACTAGGAGCGCTAGTGCATAAGATTTCGCAGAGGCGATGAAAGAACTTCACAACCAGGTGAAGGATCAATTGCAGAATTCAAACCAAGAGTATAAGCGAAGAGCAGATTAGCACAGAAGACAACTTTAGTTCGAAGTTGGTGATTTGATTCTCGCACATTTGAGAAAGGAAAGGTTTCCGAGAGGAACATGTAATAAACTGAAAATGAAGAAAATCGGACCATGTAAGGTCTTGAAAAAATTCGGGGCAAATGCTTACAAGATTGAATTACCCGATGGGATCGAAATTTCTCCGATATTCAATATCTCAGATTTGTACCCATATAAACCTGAGGAAGAAGGGACAGAAAATGAGTAGCCAGAGTTGTAGTGGCGAAAGCAGATGCCAGTTGTAGAAAAGCCGCAGATGGAGCACATACTGGAAAAAAGAGTGTGCAGAAAGTCTAGGCGAAAGCAATATTTTGAGTATTTGGTCAAGTGGAAGGGCCATCCAGTTGAAGACGCCAGCTGGGAGAACGAAGCAGAAATCCAGAGGCATGGACAGACTGTGCATGAGCTCATGGATAGGAGCCCATGAAAAATTTCAAGCGAGGGAGTATGATGCAGGAGCATCTCAAGCGAGCCAGTGCAAAGACATCGGACAGCTAGACAAGCCCAGCGCAAATTTTGAAATTCTCTTGATGTTAATGCGCCAACCTTAAATGAGACAATTAAATGAAGGCACACTTGTAAAATGTAAACAGACCTTGAGTGATCCGCTCTCGTCCTTAGTAGACAGAAGGCAATTATGATAATAAATGAAGGTAGATAGAATTGAATGTGTAGATTAGACAGCTTGAGAGCGCAAGAGGGAAACGGGATATAGACACCCTCACTTGTATTATTGTAACATTAGCAAGAGCATAGAGAAGAAGCAGAGAGATGTAGTGAGAATTCCATGTACAAAAGTTCTCGATTAATACAAAGAAGGTTTTGATTCAGACTCATGGTGTTCAAGCATTCTCTGCGTATGCATATTTGAATGTTTTACTCTTTCTGTCATACAATTGCTTTTATGCTATGTATGAAGGATTTTTTGTTGAATGTCTGAAATCCTGAGAGAGGAAGAGTAAAGTGAATGAGTTTCAATTGTTTCTCTGTCTGAGCAAGATTTCCTGCAAGGAGTGTAGTAGAAGTTGTCAGCAAGGAGTGCGTCAACAAGAATTCAGAGTTGTGTCTCTGAAGGCTCAGATAGTTTAGATTTTGTTCTCATTCACAAAGAAGTGCAGTTAGAGGTAGGAGCCGTGCAAGGAGTGCGCAGGCCGAGTAAAGTCTCAGGGTCGCGGACCTGAGCGAAGTATTGAGAGACTGTTGCTGCAGGTGTGCGCAGAGTTGAAGGGAATTCGACACTTGGAAGTGTTTGAAGGTTGCCGCAAGGAGTGCGTGCAAGAGTCTTCTTTAATACTTGAAGCTAAGAGAAAACTCAGGAGATATAGGACCTTCGAGTAATCATCAAGAGAAGCACAAGAAGTTGGTGTATTGAAGTGTTAGAAGGTGTCGCGAGTTTGTGCCATGGGTGGACAAGTTTCGAGGAGGAATACTTGGCTCATTTCGCAGGAATCGTCAAGAAGGAAGTGGATGGTCGGAATTCTCCGTTGAGAATTCGCGAAGTCCCACGAGTCATCAGATTTCACAGAGTAGCTGGGAAGTTACAAAGGTTATTTTGGGAGTTCAAGCTCAGGAGAAGCAGAGCCGTAGGATCTAAGCTAGCCAAGGACCATTGGATCACTTGCGAAATCGAATCTTGGGATTTTGTGAGTTGAAGAGTTGAAGATTTGGTAACAAGGTTCGCGAAGTTGCGAAAGGCGAAGCAACAAAGTGGCGAGCGGATCAGAGCCGTTCACTCGGAAGGATAAGTGGCAGAGATCCAGAGATCTCGTGAATTTGGAGATCGCGGGGTAGAAGGCCAAAGGTTGGGCACTTTAGATCACGAAGCACGAAGCCGCGAAAGGCGGAGAAACATGTGTGTGGGCCATAGAAGATAGCAAGGGGGACAGGTGGCGCACTATGGATGAAAAAGTCAACTACATTGACCATTTCAGAGTTTCGTGAGTCGAAGTTCCGAATTCTTTGCATTAGGATTCGCGATATCGCGAAGTCCGAAGTCCCGACGGGGTGAAAGGTCGTTGAAAAGTCAAAGCTTACGAGCGCATCGGCATTTCGGTAAATCGGGTTTCGGGAGTCGAAGAGACAAGTTGCTCAACATCACGACCGCCGAAATCGCGATAAGGAGAAATCCGAAATAGGGAGAGAAAGGGTCAGTGTTGACTGGTCTTCGGGTTTCAGAGATTTAGAAACAAGGCGTTCGACCACCGGATTCACGAAAGTGCGAAGTCCGATCTCTCGAAGTACAAGGGGAAATTTCGTGAAGTTAACTGTGGGTGCGGATTTCCCGAAAGGGAGATAGAAGAGCCATTTCCAGGAGCTCTTCGGGCCAGTGGTAAAAGAAAGATCCTGTGCGTGTGGACCTTCCAACCTGCGGGTTGGGGAGGGGTTGTGTCAAAAACAAGCCAAACCATTAGCAACAAAGGCTTCCCTCTAAAGTCAAAATCTTGTTGTGATACCAAATGATAGCTTTAAAAATGCAAGAGAAATAATAATATTTCAAATCATAATAACAACACATAAATCATGATAGGTGATTTATTGAAATAGATCTATTGGTCCCTTGACCAAACCAAGGCAAGTTGCCAAGTGATCCTTCACCCTTCACCTCTCCTTACATAATTGTATAACCAACTAAGTTTTAAAGACTTTCATTACATGTTATCTTTGAACTCAATACAACTTGTCACCAATGTTATCTTTGAAACACTACTATTAACCTAAAAACTTTGACTCTTTTAGCCACTAAAATTTAACTAACATAGTAAATATAATGGAAAAGGAAAAGAAACAAAATCAATTTCAAAACAAGGAGAGATTTCAGAAGTAGAAATTGTACTGATAGAGACCCTTTCATGCTTTAAAAAAAAAAGAAAAAGTCATTTCCTTTGTAAAAAGTTGGGAGCGTAGAGATTTTGAGTGTCCAAAAACAATTGATAATGGGAGGACATTAAACTAAAGAGAAAACATGGTATGCACTGAAAATATGATCAAGTTCCAAAAATAACAACCTCTTGAGCCAAAGGAACGGGAAAACCTTATGCCAAGCAGAATCTTGTTGACGTTGAAAGAGAGAACGACGATGCATGAACATGAACAGTTTTGAACTTTTGAGTAAAAAGGTGACAAAAGGCCTATTGCTATCTCTATTGAATTTTAACAAAGTGTTCCAATCATAGTTGTAAGGGAACCACTCTCGTCCTTGTTTTTTTCTGGGGGATCTGGTGTTCCATGGAGTGTGGAGTTGGAATCAAATGTTTCAAAAACCAGTTTTAGAAATCGGGAATTGGGGAATAAGTTTCGAAAAGTGGGAGCTTGTGCAACCTCTCTCATTGGAGCTTCTACACTTTCCTTATCAAACAGGGAGTAGTATATCTCAGTGCAACAGATAATTACATTATAATAAATTCTCAGACAGTCATTGACATAGAAATTATGACTGCTATGAATTCTCATAGTGTCGCGCTCCTTTGCTCTGAGTTCCTTTCACCATCACAAAATCATGTTCATTCGGCTTATGCTCTGTGGTTTTATCTTATGTTGATGCAACCCTAAAAATTAATAAATTAACAAAGGTTGACTTACGTCATGGGAAATTTTGGAAATTTAGCAAATTTGGTTTGAGTAAAAGTAAATATAAACAATATATAGATATAATATAATTAATAATAACTTAACAATTTACCTAGTATTTTGCTTTAAAGGTTCCTGAGTACGTGTGTCCCAATTTGACATGCATCGCTATACATGAAGTTTGAAACTGACTGAAACTTAATTGTCTTTAAATTTGTATTGCATGCAATTTCTAAGTGTTAAACGTGCCCTCCTATTACGGTTGGGAGTTTACTCACTGAGTAGAATCAATATCGATGTCCACCTTTACCAGGACTGAAGTTACTGCCTTCACTCGAGGACTGTTTTGGTTTTCTGCTATGTTTTCTTATAGACATGAAAACTGGAACGAAACAAGGAAGAAATATTTTGTTTACTACCAGAAAATTGATGCTATTGTGGAAGCTTTGAAGAAGTGAAGACATTATTTACGGAGATTAGTATTTTTAGTACGTGCCAAAGAAGGTAGTTTAGAAATCTGTACGATGTCAAACTGTAGTTAATAACTTTTCCTAATGGTTTTTGAAATCAAAATTATTTCAAACATATTGATGGGATTTAACTGTCCTTAGTGTATACTAAAACTTTTTACATGTTTGTATTTTTACTATTACAAAGTTATTTATTAGTCAACATTAAAATTAAAATCATATGTAAGAACGATTTCACAGATTTCTTTAGTCAATAACAACACCCTTAGCACCTTACATACAACTAACCATATTTTATATATAACCAGTGGCCTTGTTTGGCAGCTTCTCCGCATCCTTGAAAGAAGGCGTTTTAATTGATGATTTCTCTTGTAAATTCCCGGAACAATGCCATATGCAATCATTTTGATTTTGGGGATCGTAAGAGGGATCTATGATATTAAATCCTCTGGAGCTCCGTGGTATTATCCCTGATAGTTCCCTCTATGGTATTAAACCCTCGGGAGCTCGGTGGTATTATCCCTGATAGTAAATGTAGTATTATGGCTGCAGTGTGCATTGATATTATCCCTCATAGAAAATGTAGTGTTATGACCGCAAATGTAGTGTTATGGCTGCAGTGTGCATTGAGATATGAGAAAAATTAGTATGTTTTTATATATGTTTTCTTATAATGTAGATATTATTATTGTGATTTTATTCCACTCTAATTAATGTTAGGAAACTGAAGAAAAAACCTAACAAGATTCTAATAGCAAAGAAAATACAACCAAAATTAAACCGAGAACAACAATCACAAAATTGATAGAGTGATTTATGTGGAAACTCAATATTGGAAAAACTCAACACAAGCATACAACCATCCTCTCCTCACATACACACTGCATTGCACYTCTATGGGTATGCTAGTATATATAACAMTTATYACACAGTTACACGAACTAATCATAAMTAGATCACATAGTTACACGACTTGTTCACTSAAGAGTGCATGCATGCACAATCTAAATTTAGTGCATGCAACTSCATGGGAAATTGGTTGGCCCATTTTCAACAATCCCCACCTTGACAACAATTTACCTGATATATCATGCCYGAATTAATTCATCACCTTTTCTRCAAGCCAAGAGAATCCAAACACCATCACAACTCTGCAACTTCTCTAACAACACTGTTACGTGAACATGTCTRCAYGATTCRCTCCAATATGGACCATATYTGCCTCCATCARTAACCTGWCTAATAAACTGATGCACTTGTCCATTTTGATATGCTGGAGTGTTAGTCAAATGCATAACACTTTGACCACCATGGAACACCACATCATGTACRTGTCCAAACTTAACTAATAGATCCTTGCATTCTTGCAAGACATAACCTGAGGTAGGTCTTCTCTTGTCCAAATCTCATGAATCATAACCACAGACTAAATCATTGCAATCACTATAGGTGATACTTGTGCTTCTGTGTTTGAAGCACCCATTTCCATGCTCTTCACCTAGTTTTTCCATGTGTCTACTGACAACACCAAGTGCATGTGAAATGATGACCATTTCCCATCGCAATCATCAAACTTCCTACTAGCATATAATACTCGAGACATATAACTCTTTTCTTTTTCATCAGTTAGGACGTAAACCTGAAGAAAACTTACAATGGAAATCCAAAGGGATTTTACCGGTTTCACATTATTCATACTGAATTTACTGAGTATATTCACCACATACTTTTGTTGTGATAACCGAGATTACCATATTTTCTATCTCTGTGTATTTCCATGCCCAATATTTATTTTGCTACTCCCAGATCCTTCATAACAAACGTCCTAACCAAGTGAGCCAACCTGTTGATCTCAAACATGCTTGTGATTGCTACAAGCATAACATTTAATGCCAAGATAATATAAATATACCATACACACAATGTTTATACTCTATTCTTGTAAAATTTGGCTCACCATGAAGGAATCAAACATCTTGTACCATTTTCCTAGCATGCTTTAGGCCATACAATGATTCTTGAGTTGGAAAACAAATCTTCTATTGTGATTCTAAAATAACATTTCAGTTTGTTCCATATACATCCCCTTTTACAAAAGACTCCAAGTAAAACTGTTTTAACATCTAGTTGCACTAACTCTATATCAGGTAACACAACTACTGCTAAGACAACATGAATAGAAACAAGCTTTTAACAACTGGTGAGAAACATTCATGGAAATCAATTCCTTTCAAATACCCTTCTGCGACCAAACATGCTTTGAATCGTTCATCTTTTACTATGTTTGATTTTATAAAAGGAGATTCATCAAACACTGCATCTTTGTCCATGATGATTCTGTGGGTAGTAGGATCCCACAGTCTGCATCCCTCAACATCATCACCATATCAAAGATATACCTATTTGATCTTGGTCCTACTTAGAATGTTGATAAAAAACATAAGCATCACAACCAAATAATTTCACATTTGAGTAATTATCAGATGACTTGTTCATACCTCTTCTAGAATCTTCTAGTCTTTTGCAACCGATGGTGACTAAGTTACGAAATAGCACACATGCTTATGTCCACAACTATTGATGCAACTTAGCATTATTGAAGATGCCTATTCAATCCCAGCTACCTTGCAATACTCTCCAAGTTCCATGGATATGAAACTACCTTCATCATATATTCTCAAACACTTGATGGACCTACCAACACATCAACCTTTCTACAAACCCACCTTTCTAACCTAGACACACTTTTCTACCTCGAACTTTGCATTTGAACAACTTTGATCAAATCCGGCCAAACCAATCCAAGTGAACCATTGTCGCTCACCTCTAGGGACTTTACACTGGAGTCTCAGTGCTCGACCTTAACATGAACATTCCCTTGACCAAATTCGACCAATCTGGCCAAGTAATCCTTCATCGATTACCTCCAGGCCCATTTACAATGGATTTCACCAAGCCTATAGGCTTCATTACATGCAATCCATGGATGCAATACCATGGCCTACCCAAAAAACATGGACCTGAAAAACCACGTACTTTGACCTAAAAACTGGATTTAACTCATTAACTCTTTCACAGAGTCAAGGTTAACCCAACATACATCCCCCCCCCACAAATTCAATCTACCTAAATCTTTGTCTAGACTTTTCATAGGTGACCTGATCAAACAAGGGTACATATGCCTATCCAGGTCTTACAGACGTATGCCCTTTTACATGTGATCAATAATTTTTACAACTCCAAAGTAGATACAATTTTTATTTTCTTTTATTATTATTTGACAGTGACTCAACCATCACTGCCCTATAGCTTCTATGTGAACACGGGTGGTGAGACACAACAAACAGAGAAAACTTCATCAACCATACCTGAACCTGAAGTTGTTGTAGTTGAATTTGCTTCTATTTTGGAGTCCTCTTTGGATGCTTGTTGTCTTTTCCAGCAATCCTTCTTGAGATGCCCAGATTTTCCACAGAACCAACATTTTCCCTTACCTTTACTGTCTTTTGACTTAGACTTGGTTGTACCTTTCTGATCTTTCCCTCCTTCTGTAGATCGACCTCTGACCACCATTTTTTATGTTGGTGATATTTCTTTAATGGATCTTCTCTTCGTTTCCTCGGCCAATAGAGCTCCCACAATAGTATCATAATCAATGGCATATGTTGAGGTAAACCACATAGATGTGACCAGATGATCCCAAGACTCAGGAAACAAACATAATAATGTAATTTCATGTTCCTCATCTTCGTACTTTACTTCCATACTAGATAATTGACAAATCAGAGTATTGAAAACATTTAAGTGATCAATATTTTTTGTACCTTTTGTCATTCATAAACTGCATAAATACCTCTTCAAGAAGATTCTATTCGTGAAGTATTTTTTCATAAACAGACTCTCCAGTCTGTTGCACAAACCCGTTGTTGTCTCCTCTCCAACAATGTTAAACAAGACTTCATCTGCTAGACACAAACGGATGGCACTGAGAGCTCTTGCATCCAGATCTTCTCAATGCTCGTCTATCATGTTTCTCGGCTTCTTTGACTTGCCCACCAAATCCTTTTGCAATATTTGTTGCACAAGAAGATCCCACATCTTGAGCTTCCATAGCTCAAAGCTATTCTTGTTGCTGAATTTCTCCACCTTAAATTTAGAACTCTGCACTTTCACCATTAACACAAACCAAAACCTCAAACACCCAAATGCTCAAATCACTGTTACACCACTGCACTTTCACCATTAACACAAACCAAAACCTCAAACACCCAAATGCTCAAATCACTGTTACACCACCTTAATATGGAGGAATTTTCTTGCTCAAGATTGAACCTTAAAAAAAAAAATTAAAAAACAAATATTTAATAAATATCTTCTCCTTAAAAAAACCTTTTCCAAAAAGGTCCACCTCTTACCATTTGATAAAGGTCTACCTCACCTTTTTATATAATATCCTCCACTCATAAAGACAATTCTCCACTTATTTAATAATCCTCCACTCATTTAAATATAAATGTGATCCTTCATGTGCATAATAAGACAAATGCTTTCATACCTCTTCAACTATGCATACATATGACTTTCGTACAACAAGTTTGCAAAGGTATTGCACTAATAGCATATCGTCCATAAAATACTTACTTTATATCATGATTTGGTCATAAAATAACGGGTGTCGCACCTTTCGATAAGGATATATTGCGACAATTTTCTAATTTTCGCACCTTATAAAAGGATAGTGTACGACAATTTTCCTGCGACACTTTTCCCAAATTGTCGCACTATGTAATATTTACTACATGTGACACTTTTCAAAAATTGAAAATGTTGCAAGTGTGCTTGTGATTGTCGCACTGTGTAAGAGGGACAACATGAGACAATGTAATAAAATTAGTCCTAGGCCAATCCACTCCAATCGGCTCAGCTCGATTAACCTACTCTCTTATCCAGTGACCAGATTCTCTTGTCATTCGCTTTCGGATCCTTCAACTCTGCACTCTGATACCACTTGCTAGGCAATGAAAGAAAAAACGTAACAAGATTATAATAGCAAAGAAAATAAAACCAAGATTAAATAAAGAACAACAATCAAAAAATTGACACAATGATTTATGTGGAAAACCAATACGGGAAAAACAACGGGGCAATGCTAATTGGTATTCTTACTATTCAAGGGAGAATTACAATATCCAACACATGCATACAACCATCCTCTCCTCACATACACACTGCTCTCCACAACATTGTGTCTTTCTCACACATTACACTGCACCTCTATGGGTATGCTCATATATATAACATCTATCAAACAATTACACGAACCGATCATAAATATATCACATAGTTACATGACCTATTCACTGAAGAGTGCATGCATGCACAATCTAAATTTAGTGCATGCAATCGCATGGGAAATTGGTTGGCACATTTTCAACAATTAACACCATTGTCTAGAGTTTACCAGAGGAAATAGGTTGAAGAGATCAAAACAGTAAGTGTGGTTTTTTCTCTTCCAAAGAATAACTAGTATATTTTACATTATCAAATACAAAGCATTATGAATAATTTGATTACGATAATTACTTCAAGACTTTAACTATTTTTTTCCATTGTTTTTTAAGGTTTCACTAGGAGCCTACTAAATTTTAAATTCAACAACTCAAGATATATGTCATGGGAAGTCTCATCGATGATTTTTCCGAGGATTCTCATCTGAATATGGGTGGCTAGCTCTTCTTGGTATGTGGCTTTACATAATATTCTATTCCCCATGAATGGGGAGGATTCTATGGGAACAATTCTATGGTTTGATGTATGGCAGATTGTTGTAGAGGTGTGAAGATATGGAGGTGAAGATGGCATTTAGGGAGTACTCGATCTCCAAAAGTAGGTCATGAAGGCCTCGTCTACCTACCATTCATACTACAACTTCACTTGTTGAGCCCAACGTCACTTGTTGCACCCATTTCTCAGAGTTACAGCCTTGTCTACCTACCATTCATAATACTAATGTCACTTTCTGGGCCTAATTTCACTTGTTGATCCCATCTATTAGGGTTTTTGTAAAAGTGAGCCCATCGTCACTTGTTGATCCCATCTCTTAGGGTTTCTGTAAAATTTCTTTTATGATTCAAAATTTATTAAATTCTCAAGGAGCATTCTGTACATTCAAATAATTTTGGTGAATTCTCCAATTAACAACCTCTAGTACTTAATTCAAATGATTTTTTTTTCTCTTTCCATTTCAAAGTGCACCATTTAGTTTGCAATTGGGTTCGTTTCTTCAGAAGCATCTCATGTACTCAAGAAATTAATTGGTGAATCCTCCACTTATCCACATTTAGTAATTTATTTGTAAATTTATTTGTAAATGTAGGTATTTTACTCGGGTTATTCAAATCACTTTATTTTTGTTAAGGATAAGTTCTATTTTTCTATTGTTTTTTTAGAAATGAGATGATTTTTAATTTAAAGTGAACAAAAAATCATGAACAAAATTCCCAACCATAGAACACAATTCTAACTTCTATCACATTTGCAAACTGATTTATAATTTTTGATAACAACTCTTCAAGCTACAAGGATAGGAAGGATGGGATCTTTCCCTTGGAGTTGCCATTGGAGCACAGAGGAGAGTAGAGACTACAACCTCAGTCCCGTGTGAAAAATCTTTATTACTGGAGTAAAATAAAAATTGATTCTTTACGAAAAAATCCTTGAATACATTGTTTTGTTGATCAAGATTCAAAATACGTTTCTTATTGTCTTGTGCTTATTGGTTAAGCTTTAAGGGTTTTGTATTGTCTTGTTCTTATTGGTTAAGCTTTGATCAAGATTCAAAAGAGTTTATTATTGTATTTTTATTATTGGTTAAGCTTTTACTATTAGAATTAGGGTTAGGCATGAAATCACACTCACTTCTAGAAAAGCAACTGAAATGATTCATACAATTAGCTTGAACTGTGTAGAAAACCAACCGAAATAATTCGCACATAAGAGGAAGTGAAAAAATAATTATTGTTAATGGTTATTAGGGTTAGGTTAAGGGTTATTATTATTAGAGTTAGGTTTAGGGTTATTTTTATTATGGTTTATTTTACAATAATAATAAAAAGATAATGGGTGAGTGCAAGCTATTGGTGGTCTCTCATGATAAAGAAAACCTGGAAAAACAATAATATGTTAACTTGGAAGGATTATTCAAGGTACTTTTACAATGAATTTGAATATGGTGCAAGAAGATGAAATGTAGGAAATTGAATTAAATTTTTGTATATACAACTTTTATTCATATACATTGTGAATAACTATGTCAAATTTGATTTTTTCTAACAGTGGTCTCTTATTTTTCCAACAAAATATAAGTTATATGTTTTTGTTCATTCAGGTGTTGAGTACCTTAGCGATGGAATTTTGTTTAAAAAAATTGTATACTTGTAAAGAACCCGTTTTTGTTGTGCGATGTATTTTTTGGAAATTTATAATATCAATTTTATATTTGTTTAAAATTATAAAAGTCAACAGATCCATAAAATTACAATGTCTTGTGTTCATGCAAGCTAAGAAGGTCTTAACATGATCAAAACAATTTCTTTCTTCTTTTAGATCGTAGATATCGGTCTCCTCTAGTGCCGCATATAACATATTTTTTTTGTGCAAGCTAAGAGGGTCTTAGCATGATCAAAACAAATTTTTTCTTTTAATAGATTAAAAATAGTAAACAATACTAATTTAAAAAAAAATGTATATATTTCCAATCCACATAGCTGATTATATCTATGTCTGTAGTTTCATCCCTATAGAAAGATAACTTCAAAGACAAAGATATAGAGAGGTATTCACAAAAATGGAGGTTTTTATCAATTTGCAGACCGAACCACTAGTTTTGTCACCCTGAAGCTAAATCTGAGGCAAGTCAGCATACACGTTGTCAATACTGCCCAAAAACATTTAAATTCAAAATAATACTCACGTGTTCTTAAGATCATGAAAACTCCCTAGGAACATGCACGCATTCCTAATAGCGTGTACGTGTTATAGGAACGTGCATGCATTCCTAAGAGAACGCATGTGCTCTTATAAGTTATTTGTTCTTTGTTATTCCCCCATCTCTCTCTCTCTCTCTCTCTCTCTCTCTCTCCCCCCTACATCTACCCCCCCTCTTTGTCTCCCTCTGTCTCCCTCTCACACTCTTATACATGGTAAGACCCATACATGGAAAGACTTAGACATCAAAAGGCATGTAAATACCTATACCTAGACCTTTCCTTGACATGCCTCAGAATCTCACACCCACTCTCTCTCTAT
>JASDQU010196921.1:0-16898 GCA_032191745.1 Picea mariana | reverse complement strand
GCCATTGAACAAGACATTGTAACTCAGGAACAGTTGGAAGTCAGACGACGTGAACGCAGAAATCTTCATTAGCTTCCCACATCAAGGTTAGCGAGATCTTCTATCAACTATTATCATATTTTTTGGATGCCTTGACACTGTACTTTAAGCCTTAGTACAGACTCAGGAACAACAGTCGGTTCACCTGAGATTAATATTTCCCATCGCATGGAAACGCTGCTAAAAAAAGGTCATTCTGGCATTATTTCCCAACTCCATTCCATACAAGCAACTGAGACACCCTCGGTGCCACAAGACCTCCAATCCATCCTCTCTAAACATCAACTGGTAATTTCCACTTCCCAGGGACTCCCTCCTTCCCATGGTGTTCATGATCATTCCATTCCTCTTGTACCAGGAAGCCTTCCTCCCAATATCCGTCCCTATCATCACCCATTTTCCCAAAAAAATGAAATTGAAAAAAATGGTTCAGGAAATCCTTAACGTAGACATTATCCACCCTAGTACGAGCCCCTACTCTTCTCTTGTGGTCATGGTCCTGAAGAAAGAAGGTTCTGTTGGCAACCAATTCATATTTTTCTACTGTCCTTATAAGCTGCCTACACCAGTGTTTTGCAAACCTTAATTTTTCGTCGCAATTCTCAAATAAAATGACACTTTTATTTTTTGTGCTATTTGCACACTTACCTTCGTTCTTGTTTTCACGACTGCAAGTGTGAAAACTTGGTTTTCAAAGTCACATTAAAATCGTCACTAAATTGTCATTATCTTGTCGATATGCCCATTGCCTTTACATTTTACTTATCATTATACATTTGGCAAGACCTTTTGATCTGTACTCATTTAACATTCTTTGATTGATTATGTAATTTCGTTTCATGAGTGATTGAGTTTGTGATGCATTGGTAATTGGATTTACATGTTATTTGATCAATTCACTTGGCACATTGGTTATATAAAAAATCATTGGTGTTATGGTTAAACCCTTGGTATGAATCGTTTCATACAACACTTGGTATTGGTTTCGATTCATTTGTTTGGTTTTAAAACTATGGTATAACTATTGCTCATGCGAATGATTAATCCACTTATCATTGATTGCATTGGTTGATTGAATGGCATAATTGTTAACACATATGCATATTCATTTGAATAGTTATAAGCGCTGACGGTTGTACTGTGGATATGACTGTTGTGCATGGGCCAAATTAGCTCCACCACCTTCGCACGATATGTCATTAATTTCTTTCCCCCTATCCCTATTTCACCTCTGCTAGTTTCGGGTAAGCTTGTGAGCGTTCTGCCCCTGCGTATGCTGTGATTCAAACCCTGGCTCGTTCACATTTCTCACCGTGTGCTCCTATCTATGGCACCGATGGTGTGAATAGAGCCGAACGGTAGTCAAACCCTGCTACTGTTCGATAACGCCATAAGGATTTAGAGGATAGTGGTTGGCTCAAGTTTGTACAGAGGTTCGAGGGTTTCAATCTGTTTGTTACACAACAATTCGCCCTTACCTTTGATGGGTGTAGGGTTAAAGTAGGTGACATTCAGCTTGAGCTGAATGAAGAGTTCATAAGCTCTGTCACAGGATTGGTAGCCACATGCCAGCAATGGTTTAAAAACTCTAAAGTTGACAAGGTGCCATGGCCTTTGCTATTCGTATCACGAAAAGTCACATCCTGTGACAAAGGTATGCCTATTTCCATGCTTAAACCTAGGTGGCACAATCTTTTGATAATGGTTAAACAATTTGTGACCTGTGAGGGTCAGTATGGATTGGTTTTTCTTTATCACCTTCGACTGTTAATGAATTTCATGGGTTATCCATTGAACATGCCATTTTATTTCCAGCGTAGTCTTTACAAAATGGCTAAGAGGTTCAAATGCGAGAAGGCTGACAACAACTTGTTTAACCATGGCTTGATTAGACTCATCGTCATTCATCATTTAAACCTCCAAGATGATAATTGGCAAGATTTTCTGACTAGAAATGGCTTTGTTGATTCAGAGTCTATCCAAATCGACAAGTCTGTGGTCAGTGAGACTAAGGTCGGGCCACCCGTGCCTTTTCATGCCCTTCTACCCTCTCCCAAACCCTCGGTCTACCCTGATATCGACCTACCCGACATCATAACAGACAAGGTTGAGGCTGTAAAAAAGCCTGTGAGCAAGAAAGTCAAGGGTAACCCTACTGTCGACGACAAAGGTAAAAAGAATGCTCGATTGATATCGAGACTTGCCCAGAATAAACCTAAACCTAGTGTTGATCAAAAGACCATAGTCCTCAACGAAGACTCGGACTCTGATATCGAGCGCTTCCTAGCTAGTGAGTACCCTTATTCCCATGGCCTATGCTCCGAGCCACCCTATGAATTTGTTTCTAATTTACCCCCTTGCCTAAAGAACAATCCTAGCTACCCATGGATCAAGCTACCTAATGAAACCCTCGGTGATCTGAACAAACCCTCGACTGTCGTTTCGAAGCCCAAACAGACATCATGTAACCAATGTAATGTGTGGTTGGAGCACTACTATACCGATGTTCCCCTATTACAGTCGAAAATCAAATCATTGGAAAACCAAGTTATTGTGTTGACAAGAGAAAGGGACAAGATTCAAGCTAATGACAAGAAGCATAAAACCACTGGTTCGATCGTATTTAGGAATGTCGAATCGGCAACAGCCTTCGTCAATTCCAAACTATCATAATCGAAGCCGTTTCATATTGTCCAGATATGATTTTCAATTTTAATTTCGTTTCAGGTTGGCTTGAATTAATATAATGAATTGATTTTTGGGTTACGGTTAGTCCTGTTCATTATTTGAAATGATTCTTTCATAGTTTGATTATAAAAAATGGTTATGTTATGAATCCTGTATAGTAGATTTATTTTGCTAAAATTAAATGAACATACGATTGGGTTATGTGATGTTGTCATTCCCAGTTTAGTATAAGCAATTCATTGGTTTTGATTCGGTTTGGTTTGTTTGTGAATCAATTATGTTTGATAGTCGATTTGGTTTGATTTTAATTAGTTTCATTTGCTCCTAATAAACTCAAAACGACTCTGTTCTGCATCGAATCATTATTCTCGTTTGGATTTTGATTATCTTTGACATATGCAAAATATCTACTTACTATAATCGTGGATTTGTAACGATAGTATCTGACCCAAACTGTTTCGATTCGTTTTGATTTGATTGATGTGTGTTTTGAGTTAACACTATTGTTTGTATGAGTTGGATTGGTATCGAAAAATCGATTTGATGCTGCTCTATTGGTTTTGATTTTCAAAAAATATTTTGTTAAGTTCAGATCGACATATTTTATCTCTATTGAATTCATATGAAAAAACTCGGCTAATAGTTCGCTTTGAAATTGATTCAAGTGATGATTTTATTGACTATCAATCGATTTTTTCTGCCGCCAATTGGCAATAACGAATGTTTGAAAAATCCCACATATCCTATTACGATTTCATCTGTGACAATTTACATACCAGTTTTGATTTGATATGCTAATAGCCTGGGTCGTTTGTATATGTTTAATACAGTTATATCAATTTGAAAACGATCCTGTTGGTTTCGTTTGGATACGACAGTGATCTTATGGATATTTGAAGCAACTATTTGTGTTGATTTCAATTGGTTATGAAAACGATTTCATTACTGTTCGGTTATCCAATACGATTATGTATACCCGAATTGGTGATAATGAATTAAACAGAAGTGCATCCATCTCTGTTATCATTTGATTTAGTTTGTTCAATTTGCATACAAGTGTCAATTTGAATGATGCTTTTAGCAATCAAATATTTTTATAGTTTGAATATGTTTTTTAAGATTCAAATTGATTTTTAATACGATTCTGTGTTTGATTTAGACCAGCTACAGAATCGCAAGATTCTGTAGCTAGTATTTAGAATTAGATTTTTATCAATTTTATCAACAAAATATCCTCTTAAATTGTTCATTTTTGTCCTCTTTAAGGTACATTTGAATTGCAATAATCAATTGGGCATGCTATGGCAGTCTAGGAGATATTTGTGTGATATAGTTTTTATTTTAGGTTGTTAGTTTAGTCAGACTTGGGATATCATCCCAGATTTTTTGTAAACTGTTTTGATGACTCCGACAGGGATGTTTTACCCTGTGGGAGGTCTTTAAATACTTGTTATTTTTTGTAATAAGAATCATCATCCTCACTGTGGGAGAACTAGACTATGTATTTATGATTCAGACTAAGACGAAAGTTAATGTCTTGTAACAGCTTTCGCTTTCAATATATCAAACTTTTGTTTCAAGCTTTTGCATATCAGTTGGCAATTAATTATCGACTACTTTAGCTATCATAATTCTTTGTATGCTGATGTGATTTGATTTATAAGCTATATGTATCTGATCTCTCCTATTTTTAAAATACAACAATTACTTTGTTTCAGTTAATGATTGACAGATTTCTCCTCTTTGTTAATTGAATCATTTTGTATAGATCTTTGCATGCAGATTTATCTAACTGTGAAGATTTGTAAATCATAAGATTGTTGTAACTTTTACGTCTTGTTTGTTTTGTTATTGATATTCAAAAGAGCACTGCTGCTTACTGTTTACTAGAGGCTGGTAGAGGATTGATGCAGGTTTCCTCCCACCAAACAACTGAATCAACCATCTTACACAGGACAAACCTGAAGCGTTACTTCAGGTCAGTTTGTTGTTTAGTATTTAATAGTTAATTAGTTAGTATAATATAAGTAGCTTAGATAAATATATTAGTTTAGATTTGTAGTTAGAGTAATTAGTTTAGTTGCTTAGTTTAGATAGTTTTTAGTTTATTTCTTTTTCATAAAATAAAAAAAAATAAAAAAAAATTAGTCTCGCTGTCTTAGGACAGATTACCAATGAGTTTTGTAGGTTGTCATTTAAATCTGTAATTTGTAAATATTGTACATTTGTGAATAAGATTTATTTCTGTTAGTAGTTAGATGTTTAAATTCGTAGAGTTATTATAGTATTAGATAGTAGATTGTATATATAATAATTAGATTAGTTTATTAGTTTGTTTTAATTGTTATTTTTCATTTAGATTAGTTAATTTAGAGTAGTTTTATTTTTGTTTTCTTAGGACCTTAGATCGACCAATGGAGTCGCTAAACCCGTTAGGGTGGGTTATCCCAAACGTCTTGGGTTATTTAGACAACCTGGAACCGGATCCACTCTTCCAGTTGATGGACGATCAATTTCGCCCATCAACAAATGGCACTAGAAGGAGGGCCTGAAATTAATTAATGGCACGAGGCGGTCATAAGACTCCTCCACCACCTAATCGCTCACCTATAGTGACAAGAATTCATTCGAATGATAATATTCCCCCTCAAACAACAACCACATCAACCGATGATCCACGGGTGACAATTGAACCAGTAACCCCAAATCCTACAGGTGGTGACATACAAGAGATTGTACGTCAATCTCTCATAAGAACTCATAGTGCCTTAGCCCGTTTGAGGCAACCAAACCATCCGTTGGACCAACCTTTAGATTTCTCTGATATCAAGGAACAACTCGGAGGCACTAACCTCACTGTCAACCCTACAGATCCAATCCTCACTCTTGCTGCAGGGGGATCTGGAGTACCTCCTTCACCACCTCCATCATCTCCTTCCTCTTCTGGAAGAGATTCCTCTGACGAAGGCAGTTCCCCTTCTCATCCTTCCACACCCACTACACCAATGTCCAACCAGAACAATCCTGCTAGACCTTGGCTCGACTAGGATGCCATAGCTGTACCTAGATCTCAACATCCCTTACCTAAACATCTGGAGAAATGGCTCCCCAAGTTTGACCATGACTCAAAACAAATCGCTGAAGATAACATTAAAAAGTTTATGTTAGCCATAAGACTCTGAAATGTCGAGCATGAAGACGTAGTTTGTAGGTTGTTCCACTATACTTTCGAGGGCAATGCATCTACATGGTACTTTTCCCAACAACCCCATACCATCGTGTCTTGGGATAAGTTTGAGTCATGATTTTTGGAAAAGTTCGGAGACGGTAAGCCTCCAGAAGTCCTAGTCATGGATCTTTCTAACTTAAGAATGAACCCAAAAGAAAAAGTTAAAGAATTTAATGAAAGATTCTTAACACTTAAGAACCGAATCCCCACGGATTCCATGCCTGGCCTAGAATCTCATAATAGCATACTACACTAAAGCTTTGCATCAAAGTATAGCTATTTGGGTTAAACGATCTAAGAAAGCCACGTTGTTAGAAGCCTTCGAGGAGGCCAGCCAGATTAAAAAAGACATACTTAGTCTTAGAGACTCTACTAGCAATGAAATAGAGACTAGTCCTTCTTCCAAAAAGAATATCGAAATCCTCCCTAGACCTACTCAAAGTAAAACACAACCTGAGAGCTCCGATTTAGAAAACTTAACTAAAGTTGTTCAAAAACTGTCAAATCAAGTTATAGACTTGAAAAGGACAACCGAAGAAGCTTCCTCGAGCAAAGGGCCTTACAAACCCCCGTTCCAGAAGCCTTTTCCTACCAACCGACCTAATCCAACCACTGAAGGCCTTAATCTAGAAAGTCTGCAATGCACCCTTCAAACAATTCTAGAAGCCCAAGATAACTTGATGCCTCCTGAGATTCCTGAGGAGGTAGTTAAACAAGAGATAGTTCAAGAAGAGGAGTCTTCTTCAAATATTTTCGGACACTTCTCGAATAGCATCTTTCAAGATAACTTTGAGACAATACATCCCTATAATACCAGGAGTAAGACAACAAACAAACCTTCTTCCGAAAACACTACTACTTCGCCTCCAAAGCAATCTAAACCAGCTGAGACTAAGAAGAGTCATGTGAACCCCAAATTAGATTATGATGTAGTTGAAGATCTTAAAAAGTTAAGGGATAACATTTATGTTTATGAGTTATTGAAATTTCCATTTCTGCTACAAAAAATGTTACAAAATATCTCAGAGAATGGCAAAAATGGTAATTCAAGTGGTAACAAGGTTGTGCAGAACAAAGTTCCTCAGAAGACTTCCACTAAAAACAATCCTGATCCTCAAGATAAAGGAAGCCTTCCCATAAGTAATGTAAATAATGTAAATAACGTAGATAAAGTAGCTTTAGAAACTGCGAGTAGAAAGCCACAAACTACCACCCTTAGTACTCGCAAAAATATACCTCCTTTTTTGTTAACGTTCGAAATATTTAATAGAAACGTGCACAATTGTATGGTAGACTCAGGAGCGTCATCCAGTGTGATTCCATGGTCTGTATGCCAAAATATTAACGCCGAAGTTGAAACATCCACCTTAAAAATCATACAACTCGATCGGACCAATGTTAAAGTTATAGGCGAACTAAAGAATGTGCTTATAAGATTATCGTCTAACCCCAAGGTTCATCAAGTTATTGATATTATTGTTGTGGATATTCCAGAAGTGTATGGTCTGTTTTTAAGAAGGGGCTGGTCGGAGAAGCTGCACGGTTATTTCACGACGGATTGGTCTCATCTATGGCTTCCAGAGAACGGCAAGCCCAACAAGATCAAGGTAAATCGTGAACGCTACCTTAAGTTCACAGTCACAGATTTGAGCGATCCCAATGAACCATTTAAACCTTCTGTGGATTCACCCGAAGTACAAGGGATGGATACCTTTTTCGGCAATTTCATGGCCAAGGCTTCATCGATCACCAATCCAGAACAACAGTCTGAGCTTGTAGCATATGTGCAGCCAACAAATTCTACGCAATGGTCTCATGTATCCGATGGAAATCAAATTTGGTCTCTTTATTTTGACGGGTCAAAGTCCAAAGAAGGAGCTGGTGCAGGCTGCATTATTATTGACCTGGCAGGTAACAAAACATTGATCGCATGTAGGTTGGAATTTGAATGTACTAATAACACTGCAGAATATGAGGCTTTACTACAAGGTCTCAGAAAATCTTTGGATATGAACATTCAAAACTTGGCTGTCTTTGGTGACTCTGAAATAGTGGTTAGACAGGTAAGAGATTCTATCCACTGTCTGTTTCCACATCTTAAAAGCTACCAATATGAGGTATGGAATTTAATGAATAAGTTTGTTGATTTCAATATAAATTCTATTCCTATATTGAATAACTTTGAAGAAGATCAATTAGCTAACGTAGCTTCTAAACTCTTTCCTACAGAAGGCTTGTCCCTAGATGCATTCTCCGTTGAATTGTTGTTCTGGCCATTCATTCCCGACAACATCACGAACTGGAGAGTTTTTGACGATGATCACCAGATTATTAACTTTCTGCACATGGAAGAAACTTTTCAAGGCGCGGTGATAGACGAACACACACACGACGACAATTTGTGCGATTTCACAGTAATACCAGATCCGAGAACTCCTGAATCTTCATCGGACATGGTAAAATCGATCCCTAAATCTATAGTTAGATTAGAGAAATTTTATGATCTTCAAGATAAATTCAAAAAATCAGTCAACTGTAAAACCAATAGTTCCTCATTATCATATGAAAAAGTAAACTTAGGAACTAAGGACAATCCGCAGTGCATTAATCTAGGGGTAGGATGTTCTGAAAAAAGAAAAAGTTGCATTTATTAAATTGTTCAAATAATTTAAAGATGTCTTTGCATGGACGTATGATGACCTTAAAACTTTCGACCCTAACATCATACAACATGTTATTCCTATGAAACCCCAAGCCTTACCCTTCCAACAAAAATTGAGAAAAATGCACCCTAAGCTTGAACTGACTGTTAAAAAAGAATTGAATAAGCTTCTAAATGCTAAGATAATTTTTCCAGTTAGGCACACTCAATGGGTTTCTAACCTTGTCCTTGTCCGGAAGAAAAGTGGGGAAATCTGACTCTGCGTTGATTTCTGAAACCTTAATAGAGCATCTGATAAAGACAACTACCCTGTCCCACCCATGGAACAGATCCTTCAACAGGTATATGGTTCTGAGAGGCTATCCTTACTGGATGGTTTCTCGGGGTACAACCAAGTTCTGATGTCTCCACCAGACCAATTTAAAACTACCTTCCGTACCCCGTGGGGCACCTACGCTTATCGAAAAATGCCCTTTGGATTGATTAAGGCTAGTGCCACTTTCCAGAGAGCAATGGACATTTCTTTCCGAGGCTTAATCAATCAGTACATCGTATTTTACTTAGATGATGTTACCGTATTATCTAAAAGCAAAACCGATCATCTAGCTCATTTACGAGCCGTTCTACAGCGATGTCGTAAATACGACATCTCTTTGAATCCTAAAAAATCCATCTTTGCAGTAGAACAGGGTAAACTCTTGGGATTTATTGTGTTAAGATAAGGGATGATTATCGACCCCGAAAGGACTCAAGTCATCGTGAAACTTCCCCCTCCTACATCCAAAAAATCTATGTAGTCTTTCTTAGGCCAGATTAACTTCGTGAGGAGATTCATCCCCAGTTTCTCCGAAATGGTCAACCCTTTACAGAATTTAATTAAGAAAGACACCCATTATCACTGGGGACCCCTAGAGAATCAGGATTTTAATGCAATAAAGAAGGCCATAATAGACGCTCTGTCTCTCATGAGCCTCAACTTTTCTCAAGACTTTACACTCTACACTTTTTCTTCTGACCGTTCCTATGCCGCCGTCCTAACTCAAAAGAACGCCGAAAACAATGAAGTACCCATCGCCTTTATGAGCTCTACTTTCAAAGGCGTTGAGCTTAACTACCCAATGGTAGATCAACAAGACTACGCTATTTTCAAAGCAGTCAATCATTTTCGGTCTTATCTTTTGAAATCAAGGACAAAAGTTATTGTCCCTTACCCAGCTGTCAGGAACCTGTTAGTGCAGAAGGAACTAGGAGAAAAGAGGGCTAACTGGGTCATCTCCTTGTAGAAGTATGACTTAGAAATCACCCCAGCTCAAATAGTGAGAGGCCAAGGGTTATGCAAGTTAGTTGCTGATTCAGCAGCAGAACAACAAGAAGAAAGCGATACGTCAAACCTAGGACAACACGATCAAAATGCAATCTGTTGTGCACAAAAATCTGTCAGTCCTTGGTATGACAATATAAGATTCTATCTTGAACATGGGTCAACACCTCATCACCTGGATCCCACTAAAAGAAGAGCGCTGATATTAAAGTCTTCCTCCTTTCATATGGTTAATGGTATCCTGTTTCATCAAAGTTTTGACGACGTATTGATGCGCTATCTTGAGAAAGACGAAGCAGAAAAAGTCTTTCTAAAGTTGCATGCAGGAGAAGCTGGTGGTCATTTTGGTGGTGACACCATTGCCCATAAGTTTTTAAGAGCCAGTTATTACTAGCCCATGATTTTTAGAGACGCCCATGCCTTGTGTCGTAAGTGTATCATTTGTCAAAAAACATCAGGGCGGTTACAAAAACCAGCCTTTCCTTTGCAACCCATTTCAGTAGACTCTCCTTTTCAGTAGTGGGGCATTGACATCATAGGCCCGATCAACCCCCCATCCTCACAACAGCATAAGTTCATCATCACAACCACAGATTACTTTACCCGGTGGTCTGAAGCTGCCGCGTTAAGAACTATCAACACCAGTCAGGTAATTGCCTTTCTAAATTTGAATATTATCATTCGTTTTGGTATCCCCGATTGTTTAGTATTTGACAACGCTTCTTACTTTTCCTCTCTTGAGATGAGTGAGTTCACTTTGGAAAAAGGAATTAAATTGAAGTACTCTGTTAGCTATTACCCTTAGGGAAATGGATTGGCAGAATCAACAAATAAGAACTTGATTAAAATCATCAAGAGAACGGTGGCTGAAAATCACAAAAAATGGCACAATGCGCTGTTAAATGCGCTCTGGGATGATAGGGTAATGCCAAAAGATGCTGTAGGTAACTCCCCCTTTTTTCTCGTTTATGTAAGCGAGGCAATTCTGCCCCCGCACATTCTTCTTCCTTCACTACAGTTATCGCACAAAATTCAAGAAGAAGATTGTCCCCCTTTGGAAAACCAAATTAACGCTTTGATGAAGCTAGAAGAGGTAAGAGCCCAAGATAAACGTAAGTTAGATCAGCATCAACTATTGGTTAAAATCTGGTTTGATTCTAATTCTGCTTCTGATAGGAATTTCAAAGTAGGTGACCTCATCTTGAAATGGGACAACCACATGAGGGAATGGGAGAGCACACGAAATTTCAAAACTTATGGCTTGGACCGTTTTTAATTGCTGAGAAGTTGGGTCCTAGTTCTTTCCGATTGTATAATCTTGAGGGGCATCCTGACACCTATCCGGTGAATGGCCAAGCCTTGAAAAGATACTTTGCTTGATGACAACCCTTGTATATTATGTACATATTTTTGTTTTTGTTTTCTTTTTCTTTTGTTTTTTTGTTTTGTTTTTTATTTCTCCTTTGAGTTTATCAGCTTGTGTTTTTGGAAATACACATACTTGTATATTGAGATATTCAGACAAAGAAAACAAAAATTTCCTTCGCTGAAATAATTGCTAAGAAAATTGTATAAACATCAATTGTATACTTCTGAAATTTACATCTGTGATTGACAAAAGTTTGTTGTTTGAAAGAAGTTAACTGATTTCAATCTCTAACATAAGCTTTTTGGGATCATCCATTATCTCTTTACGCTATCCCTATTCCTTAAGGGAATGACTCAGAAGATGTCTCCCTGCCTTAGGAAGTTGGTTTTGTAAACGAAACATCTCTGGATCTTAATAAAGGACACTTCTAAAAAATTCCACTGAGGTCTGAAAAAAATATGTTAAAATATCATAATTTTCAGCGTCACCCTGCTCAACCATATATCTTTGAAAAAACAAAACAAAATAAATCATTAATAGAGCTGTGGGAAGTGCTTGTAAACCCGTCGGGATGCTGAACAGGTCTGCTGGCAGCGGGTAAATGCATGCATGACGCCAAGACAACTTCGTTGGGGTACTGAACAGGCCTGCTGGTAGCGAAGCAATGTCGGGTATATGAAAATTTGCAAATAAGAAACCTCTTAACCATAAAATGTCCTTTATTCTGATCTAGAACTTCTTGGCAGGATATAGATGTCAGAGTGGGTTAAATGGAAACCCTATCGAGGCTATGGATGCCTGCTGGCAGCAGTGGCTCTGTCAACAGTATTGGAGATTTTATCTTTAATATCGCAACTCGCTTGTCTTGAGACTGTTATCAGTTTTCATCCTTTAAACACTACTGGAATATTTGGTTAATGATGATGTTTACATGATTTTCTGGTTGTTATTTTTGAGTTAGAATTTTTCTCGTTATCCTAATCTAAGTTTGTGATTTTGGAAGAGATAACTGCTTCTACTAGTGTGTCGCCATTGTTGGCAGCCAATTCATATTTTTCTATTGTCCTTATAAGCTGCCTACACCAGTGTTTTGCAAACCTTAATTTTTTGTCGCAATTCTCAAATAAAACGACAATTTTATTTTTTGCGCTATTTGCACACTTACCTTCATTCTTGTTTTCACGACTGCAAGCGTGAAAACTTGGTTTTCAAAGTCGCATTAAAATCATCACTAAATTTTCGTTATCTTGTCTATATGCCCATTGCGTTTATATTTTACTTATCATTATACAGTTGGCAAGACCTTTTGATCTGTACTCATTTAACATTCTTTGATTGATTATGTAATTTCGTTTCATGAGTGATTGAGTTTGTGATGCATTGGTAATTGGATTTACATGTTATTTGATAAATTCACTTGGCACATTGGTTATATAAAAAAGCATTGGTGTTATGGTTAAACCCTTGGTATGAATCGTTTCATACAAGACTTGGTATTGGTTTCGATTCATTTGTTTGGTTTTAAAACTATGGTATAACTATTGCTCGCGGGAATGATTAATCCACTTATCATTGATTGCATTGGTTGATTGAATGGCATAATTGTTAACACATATGCATAGTCATTTGAATAGTTATAAGCATCGACGGTTGTACTGTGGATATGACTGTTGTGCATGGGCCAAAATAGCTCCACCACCTTCACACGATATGTCATTAATGTCTTTCCCCCTATCCCTATTTCACCTCTGCTAGTTTCGGGTAAGCCTATGAGCATTCTGCCCCTGCGCATGCTGTGATTCAAACCCTGGCTCGTTCACATTGCTCACCATGTGATCCTCTCTATGGCACCGATGGTGCGAATAGAGTCGAACGGTAGTCAAGCCCTGCTACTATTCGATAACGCCCGTAAGGATTTAGAGGATAGTGGTTGGCTCACGTTTGTACAGAGGTTCGAGGGTTTCAATCTGTTTGTTGCACAACAATTCGCCCTTATCTTTGATGGGTGTAGGGCTAAAGTAGGTGACATTCAGCTTGAGCTGAATGAAGAGTTCATAAGCTCTGACACAGGATTGGTAGCCACATGTCAGCGATGGTTTAAAAACTCTAAATTCAACGAGGTTCCATGGCCTTTGCTATTCGTATCATGAAAAGTCACATCCTGTGACAAAAGGTATACCTATTTCCACACTTAAACCCAGGTGGCACGATCTTTTGATAATGGTTAAACAATTTGTGACTTGTGAGGGTCGGTATGGATTGGTTTTTCTTTATCACCTTCGACTGTTAATGAATTTCATGGGTTATCCATTGAACATGCCATTTTATTTCCAGCGTAGTCTTTACAAAATGGCTAAGAGGTTCAAACGCGAGAAGGATGAAAACAGCTTGTTTCACCATGGCTTGATTAGACTCATCATCGTTCATCATTTAAACCTCCACGATGATAATTGGCAAGCTTTTCTGTCTAGAAATGGCTTTGTTGATTCAAAGTCTGTCCAAATCGACAAGTCTGTGGTCAGTGAGACTAAGGTCGGGCCACCCATTCCTTTTCATTCCCTTCTACCCTCTCCCAAACCCTCGGTCTGCCCTGATATCGACCTACCCGACATCATAACAGACAAGGATGAGGCTGTAAAAAATCCTGTGAGCAAGAAAGTCAAGGGTAAACCTACTGTCGATGACAAAGGTAAAAAGAATGCTCGATTGATATCAAGACTTGCCCAGAATAAACCTAAACCTAGTGTTGATCAAAAGCCCATAGTCCTCAACGAAGAATCGAACTCTAATATCGAGCGCTTCCTAGCTAGTGAGTACCCTTATTCCCATGGCCTTTGCTCCGAGCCACCCTATGACTTTGTTTCTAATTTACCCCCTTGCCTAAAGAACATTCCTAGCTACCTAGGGATCAAGCTACCTAATGAAACCCTCGGTGATATGAACAAACCCTTGACTGTCGTTTCGAAGCCCGAACAGACATCATGTAACCAATGTAATGTGTGTTTGGAGTGCTACTATACCGATGTTCCCTTATTATAGTCAAAAATCAAATCATTGGAAAACCAAGTTACAGTGTTGACAAGAGAAAGGGACAAGCTTCAAGCTAATGACAAGAAGCAGAAAACCACTGGTTTGATCGTATTTAGGAATGTCGAATTGGCTACAGCCTTCATCAATTCCAAACTATCATAATCAAAGCTGTTTCATATTGTCCAGGTATGATTTTCAATTTTAATTTCATTTCAGGAGTGGCTTGAATTAATATAATGAATTGATTTTTGGGTTACAATTAGTCCTGTTCATTATTTGAAATGATTCTTTCGTAGTTTGATTATAAAAAACGGTTATGCTATGAATCTTGTACAGTACATTTATTTTTCTAAAATTAAATGAAGATATGATTGGGTTATGCGATGTTGTCATTCCCAGTTTAGTATAAGCAATTCATTGGTTTTGATTCATTTTGGTTTGTTTGTGAATCAATTCTGTTTGATAGTCAATTTGGTTTGATTTTAATTAGTTTCGTTTTCTCCTAATAAACTCAAAATGACTCTATTCTGCATCGAATCATTATTCTCATTTGGATTTTGATTATCTTTGACCTATGCAAAAGATCTACTTACTATAATCGTGGATTTGTAACGATAGTATCTGACCCAAACTGTTTCGATTCATTTTGATTTGATTGATGCGTGTTTTGAGTTAACGCTATTGTTTATATGAGTTGGATTGGTATCGAAAAATCGATTTGATTTTTCTCTGTTGGTTTTGATTTTCAAAAAAGATTTTGTTAAGTTCAGATCAACATATTTTATCTCTGTTGAATTCATATGAAAAAACTTAGCTAATAGTTCGCTTTGAAATTGATTCAAGTGATGATTTCATTGACTGTCAATCGATTTTGTCTGCGCCCAATTGGCAATAAAGAACGTTTGACAAATCCCACATATCCTATTATGATTTCATCTGTGACAATTTACATACCAGTTTTGATTTGATTTGCTAATAGCCTGGGTCATTTGTATATGTTTAATACAGTTATATCAATTTGAAAACGATCCTGTTGGTTTCGTTTGGATACGACAGTGATCTTGTGGATAGCTGAAGCAACTATTTGTGTTGATTTCAATTGGTTATGAAAATGATTTCATTACTGTTCGGTTATCCAATACGATTCTATATACCCGAATTGGTGATAACGAATTAAACAGAAGTGCATCCATCTCTGTTATCATTTAATTTAGTTTGTTCAATTTGCATACAAGTGTCGATTTGAATGATGCTTTTAGCAATCAAATATTTTTATAGTTTGAATATGTTTTTTAAGATTCGAATTGATTTTTAATACGATTCTGTGTTTGATTTAGACTAGCTACAAAATCGCAATATTCTGTAGCTAGTCTTTAGAATTAGATTTTTATCAATTTTATCAACAAAATATCCTCTTAACTTGTCCATTTTTGTCCTCTTTCAGGTACATTCGAATTGCAATAATCAATTGGGCATGCCGTGGCAGTCTAGGAGATATTTGTGTGATATAGTTTTTATTTTAGGTTGTTAGTTTAGTCAGACTTGGGATATCATCCCAGATTTTTTGTAAACTGTTTTGATGACTCACACAGGGATGTTTTACCCTGTAGGAGGTCTTTAAATACTTGTTATTTTTTGTAATAAGAATCATCATCCTCACTGTGGGAGAACTAGACTATGGATTTGTGATTCAGACTGAGACGAAAGTTGATGTCTTGTAACAGCTTTCGCTTTCAATATATCAAACTTTTGTTTCAAGTTTTTTCATATCAGTTGTCAATTAATTATCGACTACTTTAGCTATCATAATTCTTTGTATGCTGATGTGGTTTGATTTATAAGTTGTTTGTATCTGATCTCTCCTATTTTTAAAGTACAACAATTACTTTGTTTCAGTTAATGAATGACAGATTTCTCTTCTTTGTTAATTGAATCATTTTGTATAGATCTTTGCATGCAGATTTATCTAACTGTGAAGATTTGTAAATCATAAAATTGTTCTAACTTTTGTGTCTTGTTTGTTTTGTTATTGATATTCAAAAGAGCACTGATGCTTACTGTTTACTAGAGGCTGGCAGAGGATTGATGCGGGTTTCCTCCCACCAAACAGCTGAATCGACCATCTTACACAGGACAAACCTGAAGCATTACTTCGGGTCAGTTTTTTATTTAGTATTTAATAGCTAATTAGTTAGTATAATATAAGTATCTTAGATAAATATATTAGTTTATATTTGTTGTTAGAGTAATTAGTTTAGTTTCTTAGTTTAGATAGTTTTTAGTTTATTTCTTTTTCATAAAATTATAAAAATAAAAAAAAATTAGTCTCGTTGTCTTAGGACAGATTACCAATGAGTTTTGCAGGCATTCATTTAAATCTGTAATTTGTAAATATTGTACATTTGTGAATAAGATTTTGTTGACGGGCGAAACAGTCCATTCGTCAACTGGAAGAGTGGAACCGGTCCGGGGTTGTCTAAATAACCCAAGCCGTTTGGAATGAACCACCCTGACGAGTTTAACGGCTCCGTTGGCTGCTCTAAGGTCTCGTAAGGAAACC
>JASDQU010196920.1:6407-16575 GCA_032191745.1 Picea mariana | reverse complement strand
TAACGAAGGCGGGGGGGTCCGAGTTGGTGGTTTTGGAGCGCAGGACCCCCACTAACATGTCGCCCTCTCCTTAACTCGGAGCCCCCACCTAAAACCTCTTACCACTACCTACCCCTTATGAGTAGACCGCTTACCACCCTCTCTTACCACTCTCGCCTCCCGCTAACATCTATTTCCCACTTCGTCTCTCACCTTTGCCTATCACATTTCCCACTGCCCTTCCACCTCCCATTACTACACACCTGGCATCCACTCACCTCCATGTCATATCCCATTTCACTTCCGCCAACCATCTCCCGCCAGGTTTCCTCCCCTCGTACTCCCTCTCACCTCCACCTCGACGTATTTCCCCCACTATGCCTACCCCCACAGTCTCTCCTCGGCCTCCACATCATCATCCCGTGCCACTTCGCCTTTGTCCTATCACACCTCAACGCCCACGAGTTTTGATGCCTATACTTTCCTGATCACCTTCCCTCTACCACGTTTGTCCACATTTCCACCCCTCATCTCATCTCCACATCGAGAATGCCAAATTTCCCCCACCTGGTCACCGTCCATTCATCGCTTCGTGCCGATTGTTGCAGTCATCACGTCAGCCTCCATGTTTTCCCGCTAATCTCACCATGAACTCTCTAAGCAGATCGAGATGGTAGAATGCGAAGGCCTCCATGTCTTACAGGTGTAGAGTTGACTGGGGCCTTCCCCGATCCCAATGAAGCAGTTATTGAAGCAGTTGGTGGTGGTTGGACATTGTTTCCACCATAAATGGAAACTCCGAGAAAGGACTATAAGTTGTTCAACTCATTTCCAGGCCAGTTCTGGAATGCGATTGCGCCTGACTGAAATTCACAACTGACCAAAGACTACATGCACAGTATGCTAGGAAGCATGCAGACCTAACGCCTTCAATGTAATGACTCGATCCTGTTACTGCATTTTTTCTCTGAGTATATAGTAGTCGTTCTCATATTTTGTCAGTGTCGATGGTAGAGCTACGCTCTCGATTGTAAATTTTTGATGAGGCCTCTGGTTCTTTGGTTGTGTATTATCACTTGAGACTTCTTGTTTAATGGCAGACAGTTTCTCCTTCATTTCTTTTGCCTATGATTTTGAAATCTCGGGCATGGATGATCCAGTCAAGTGTTGTTATTTTAATGTAATGTAGGTTTGATTGCAATATTTTCGCAATGTTTTTAGTTTCTTGAAGTTTTCAGATCTAAGAGGATCTTATATCTGAAACTTTTCCTCTACAGGCTGCTAGAAGATTGGATGTCCATAGTAGGCCTTCACCATTTATCCTCATGTTCTTCTGCCTACTCACCACTATGCCAACTTACTGACTAAAGTTAAATCAAGACCTCATTTGTATATGCACACCAACCCAGTTTTCTAAGCTAAAGCGATATAATCCTGAGACTACATCCATCAGACCTCCTCTAAAATTATTCATTGTGACATATAAACTGATGGGTATTGGGCTTACCTCTGCAACAATCCAGAGGTGACTTCTAGTGCTAACATTTTTCGCATCGTTGTCGGGGATGAAATTGAAGATATTCCTGAGATTGAATGACAAAGCTTACTAGTTATGAAGGTGCATCATAACTTGGTACATCAAAGATTGCAACTCTGCACCTGGTGACTCCATTAAGGCGAATCCACTAGCAACTCCACTATTCCAGTTGTGGCTTCCAGAAGCAGACATACAAGGTCTAGTCCACAACTGCCTTTAACTACACCTGAAGTTGACCCAGAGAAAATTATCAGAAAGGGAAAGGCCCTTCATGGAGGTACCTCTTCTACTGAACTAGGTATTTCTAATGATTTTCAATATCTTCCTATAGGAACTCCAATTTTTTCATCTCATTCTACTATTATACCTTCTGCTGAAGTTTCCTGAACTTTAAATTTTGGGAGTGTTCCTGTTGAGTTTTCCCCTCCTGGTCTGGGATTGGAGGGAGAAATCCTTGTCACTCCTCTCTCTCCTGAAATTGTACCATGGTTTAGACCCAGCGCCTCAGAAGATTTTCCTACCTCGGGCTTTACCACTCCTCCTCCTGTTAGAGTTACTGGTTTTACAGAGAGGGAAACATTTGTTCCCTCAAGCCCTTTAAATTTTT
The DNA here is from genome assembly GCA_032191745.1 of Picea mariana. Lineage (NCBI taxonomy): Eukaryota > Viridiplantae > Streptophyta > Pinopsida > Pinales > Pinaceae > Picea > Picea mariana. The sequence continues at coordinate 14,452 of JASDQU010196920.1, read as the reverse complement.
CTCCAAATCCTCTGTTATTTCCTCTTCCTCTTGGGAGCTCAGTTCCAGTCTCCCCTATTCAAACGCCTTCTCCTCCTACTTCTCCTCCACCCATTATCCCTATGGTAGGTTTCAATCCTCCTAGAAACAGAATGGATGCCATAGTGGCTGCAAGATATGCCCCCATAGTCCTACCTCAGCCAATGAATGCTCTCCCTGTTGGAGATTACCTAAAATATATGCCTAAGTTCACTAGAGAAGAGGACATAATTGTTGAAGAGAACCTCGTTGCCTTCTACAATTATGTAGACAATCTAAATATTGAAAATGAAGATGTCTGGATGAGAGTCTTTATCCAGAACCTTGATGGTGAGGTTAGGAAGTGGTTTAGGGGATTGACCCCTGGATCTATTGCTGGGATTGAAGCTCTAGATGATGTTTTCTTGAGGCATTGGGGGGATAAAAAGGATTTTATGTATTACATCATAGAGTTTGGGTCCTTGAAGAGAAAGGAGGGAGAATCTATCTCTGAATTCTCCAAAAGGTTCAACAAAATGTACAATAAGATCTCTGCTGAGATAAAACCTACAGAAGCCTCCGCCAAAATTACTTATGCTAGTGCTTTTGACCCTGATTTTTGCCTCTTGTTAAGAGAGAGAAGAGCTACTTCCTTGGATCACATGCAAGATGCAGCCCTGGAAGTAGAGTCTAATGTGTTGGTAGTTGATAGACTTAGGAACAAAGTTGACAGAGACATAGGAAGAGGGAGATCTAAGGCCTCAACCTCTGGTTCTCCTGCATCTCACCCTCAAGTAGATGAATTAACCAAGATGGTGAAGTCCCTGTTTGCATAAATGGAGAAGATGAAATTTGAAGGGAAGCAAGGTTATAAAAGTGCCCAAAATTTTGATAACAAAGGCAATTTCAGAAGACAAATTAATATTTCCCCTCAGATTCTCCCAAGAGAACCCATAATCAGAGACAGGGATGATCAAAATATCCAAACCCCTCTTCAAAATAACCTTGTTGCTGATGAAGAACTAGAGGAGGAAGAGTTAGATCCTAAAATCCATTGTCTTTGAGACACCTCCCCGTTCCCTCACTTGACTCAATCTTCATACGAGGAGTCTCTCTTAGACATCCAAATAAATGAGCTGAGTAAGGGGGAGAAATCCAATAGCAGTCCCGATAAATATAACCTCAGGTCAAAGAAGAAAGAAGAGAAGTCTGAAATCCTTGATCAACCTTCCAAAGAAGATAAACCTACCAAAGATGCAGCAAACAACAACAAAGAAAAGAAAACTCAGAGTCCCTCGCCAATAGCTAAAGGTCCTGTCCCATAAATGAGAGAAATTTTGAGGCCTTCTTCCTCCTTTAGCCTTGAGCATGAAATTCAAAATATTAGGATTCATGTCCTCTTGTTAGAGTTGGTCAACCATGAAGACTTTAGGAGATCCCTATCTAAGTTGTTGTTGCTTGAACCCTTAGATCATCCCAGTGTAATGTCCCCAATGTCGAGCCCTATTGTAAATCATATTTGTGAAATGAATTGTAATTATGTTTTTATAGGCTGGTGAGCCAAGTTAATATAAGTTGGTGGGATTATGTGATTGTTAGGCCAGAGAGCCTAAGTGTTGAAGGCCAAGAGCCTGATTTTGTACACGTATCTATGTGCATTATTAATAAAAATATAAACACCGCCGCGTGCAGACCAACCATGATGAATGAGTGATGGGGGACGAAGCTTCCACAGAGTGGGAAAGGGATTAGGGGCTGGAAGGTGGGAAGAGGGGATAAGTGTTGAGCCTAGGGGGGCTAATCCTAGGGGCTTAAGTCCTTGGGAAATAATATTAAAATATTATTCCAAAAGACATGTGAATATTATGTTTTATCCTAAGTTCTTTTGGAAAGACAAGCAACTTCCAAATGGAAGGAACACATGCTGAAGGAATGCATGTAGTTGCATGGGTGACAAGTGTCATCCTAGGCGCATGCAAATAAAATGGTTGAGATGAGCTGTGATGGGGGTTCCACCTCCATTCCACTCGATCGTCTGAATGTGAACGGTCTGACCTCTGCAAGAATACCCCGGTGCATCCCTGAAAGCCAAAAAGCTTGTGTTGATTTATGAGAGAGTCGGTACATCATCTGTTTGAATAGTTTGAGCCTATGTGTGGGATCTCTGTACACCTTGTGCAATCCTGAAACCAAAACCGTGAGTCTATTTCATGACTGTTGAGCCTGTTTCAGAAGCCCGTGTCTGTTTTCCCAGTTAGTTGTTGTGGCCACGCAGTGCTGGACTGCGCGTGGATTATTGGCCAATGTAAGTCCATGTTGAGATTGTGTGTAACCTCTCTTTAGGTGAGGGAGGTGATTGTTGTTCGAAGAGGCAGGTTGTCAGTCCTGTGAGCAACTCACTTCAGGTGAGAGAGTTTGTTGGGAAGTGGTTTCTTCCAAAGAGTGTCCAGCACCAGCTTCGGGCTCTGAGACTTACTAATCTGGCCTGTTGTCAAGACCCAGAGAGAGAGATGTAGCATTGATGGACTGTGCTTGTGAAGGTGTATACTCCCGGGTGGAATAGGCATGTGGGGAATGAGAGTCCTGGAGTAGTGGGCATAAGATGACATCCTGGGAAGAATCCTTCCAGTCATTTTGTGTTGTTTTTCCCTGTAACCTCAGCCTAGCCTAGGATTCCTTGCCTTGGGGTGGAGCATAGTCCCAGCTCGGGGGTGACCCATTGCTGAGCTTGATGAGCAGTGTGGTCTAAGGCTGGGAGGTTCGTGGAAGGCCTGCACCTGGTTGGTGGAATTACCACCGTTTCAAAGATAAGTACCAGATGATGTTTTAATTACGTTTCTGCATGTCCGTGTATTTATATTTATCATGTATTATGTTATGCATACAAAGTAATGTTAAAGCCATTGATTATTTATAATAGTAGTAATTCTTATGGTTACTCTAAATTTAAATGTTTTTCATTTGCTTAAATGCATGTCTTATGTTATTAATCAAGTATGAGAATGTTGTTGTTCCGCGAAGTAGCGCCTGCCCGACCCGGAATGGGGGCATTACAGAATGGTATCAGAGTGTTACAGAATGAAAGAGTGTTACAGAATGGTATCAGAGCCAAGGTTTCGATGCTGAGCCTAGATGGGCCAGTTGAGTGGTCTTTGGACCGAGGGTTTGAGGATAAATTGTGTTTGGAGGACCAATTTTGGAACTTTGAATGCTCCTGAGTGTCAAGGAGTTACTTGACTGTGTTACCAAGCTCAGGAGGTGTAGTGGTGTTATAAAACTGCAACTGGTGTGGTATATGGCCACAGGGAGAGAGAGAACTCCACACCAGAAGTGTTGGAGCCATAGGATATGTTCGGAAAAAGGAGAACCCTCGTGACCGTCAGATCTGGAAAATGTGCGCAGGGTTTAAAAACCCTTTCGAGATGCACATGAACGTGAAAATCGTGACACGCGAAATCCCCAATTCATTGGGACCATCCATCGGGGGGGACACGTGGCTTCCGGACGACATTTCGGCACCCAAGAAACCAAAGGGGAAGAACCTTGTTTTCGCAAGTTGTAAAATAGAGAAACCCGAAATTCTAAAACGATCTACACCGTAGATCATAAGAGAGGAGCTTGACCGTTAGATCAAGTGGAAGAATAGACAGTAATTTCATAATTTCGGCAAATGAAAGTTCAATAGGTGAATATGCACGAACTCCCGATGCTAGAAACCCTGAAACGCCGAAACGATCTGCACACTAGATCTGAAAGAAGTCTAACCGTTTGATTTCACTTGGAATGGACATGGACACATGGGTGTGTACCACGTGCCAGTGGGTCGAGAAGAAAAGCGAGAGTGGTGGGACACGATGACATCATCGAGGGTGATGTGGACCCTCCTGAGCGTACCACGTGCCACCGTGGTTAAGGGCGATAGCTGTACTGTGGGCCCAGGGGGAGAGAGGTTGGAAGTTTGGGAGCCGGGAGTTGGAGAGGGAAGTGAGTGCAAGAACCTCAGGGGACCAAAACCCCGAAGTCCTGAAATCCTGAAATTTTCGAAGGACATAAGAACCGTCAAGGATTTAACTATTGGATCCTCATAGACCAAAACCCCAAAACCCGAAAGCAAGTATGAGAGTCTCGTGGATCGAGACCCCGAAGCCAGAAGTCCCAAAAGCAAGTGTGAGAGTCTTGTGGACCGAGACCCCAAAGCCAGAAGTCCTGAAAGCGAGTGTGAGAGCCTCGTGGACCAAAACCCCAAAACCCGAAGTCCCAAAGTCATGAAATTCGCAGAGCTGTCAGAGCTCAAAAAACTTTGTGAAGTCAAAACGTTTTCTCACTCACGTTGGTTTATGAATATTGTGATTTTGTTAAGGGTTTAAGGCCTGACAAACTTTGGTTGACTGCATGTTGTGTGTGCAGATTTCAACGAGTGTCAGGACAGCCAAAAAATGACGTCGAGTATGGAATTGGAAGAGGCACAGATTGCCTCTGAAACAAAGGACGAAAGGGTAGGAAGGAATGTCAACCTGGGAGTCGAAGGATCGAACTCCAATGGGCACAGAAGAGAATTGGATAAGGAAGGGCATATAATGAAAATCATTGAAGGATTATAGAAGGATGCCCAGGCTTGTCGAGTTGATAGCCGGAAGCTCATGAGGGTCAGGGATCAGCAAGGTGAATTCAAATTAAATATGTTGAAGAGCCTGAAAAGAATAGAAAGGAAATTGGAGAAGGGGAGTGACTCAAGAAAGATAGAGAGTCGCAAGACCCCTGAGAGGAAAAGAAGATCAAGAAGTGTCAGGACCCCTGAGAGAAAAATAAGATCGAGGAGTGGTAGCATACATCATCGTCACTCCCCAAAGCATTCCGGTAAGGAAGCACACAGTAGTTCAAGCCCATCTCCTACCAGAAAGTACAGGAGATCTGGGATGGATGAATTGAAAGGGGAGATGAATAAGATTAAGCCTCCTACATTTGATGGAGAACATAAGAAGGAGGAAGATGTCGAAACATGGTTGCTTGGCATGAGGAAATATTTCCAACTACATAATTTTTCCTCTCATGCAGAAGGAAGAATTGTGATGTATCAATTGAAAGAAAAAGCATCCATGTGGTAGGATCAGTTAGTGCAGGTGCAGCACATTAGTGAGAAAGATATCACTTGGAAGGATTTCAAGAGGTATTTCGAGAAGAAATACCTGACTAAAAGATACTATGACAGAAAGATGAAGGAGTTCTTCGAACTCAAGCTAGGTAGCATGACCATTGATGAATACGAACGAAGTTTCTTGGAACTACTGAAGTATGTTCCATTCATCAAAGATGAGGCTATCAAGATTCAGAGGTATCTGAGTGGACTACCACCTGCCATTGGTGACAAGATTCAGTATGATGATCCTAAGACTATGGAAGAAACAATAAGAAGGGATAAATGCTTATATGAATAGCAAAGAGAAAAGCCTACCTTTCGAAAGGCTTGGGATGACCAAAGGAAGTTTAATAAGGAATAGAGGCAGAAGGGAAACAAACCTTCATTTTTCAGAAATAATCCTCAAGGAAGTCCATCGTTTAGAGAGCCGAGAATGGCTAAAGTGGGGGAACAAAGGCAATGACAGACACCCATTCAGTGTTGGGGTTGTAAAGGGAACCACAAGTACAAGGATTGTCCCCATAAAAATGGCAAAGCAAGAGCTGCCCATACTGTTCAAAAAACTGAAACAGTGGAGGACATGGGCAGTAGAATGCCAAGGATCTACGCAGCCGTGGACAACAAACAAGTTGAATTTCAATCGCACATGATTGAAGTGGAAGGTATGATTAACAACCGACCATTTAGTATTTTAATCGATTCAGGGGCTAGCCATAGTTATGTAGATCCTAGGGTGGTGGAAAGTTTGCATTTATCAAGAAGAAAACATGAAAAGTATTGGTTAGTGCAGTTGGCTACAGGAACCAAGAGGAAAGTCATTGAGTTGGTGAAGTGTTGTCCTGTGGACATGAAAGGACTGAGCATGAAGGTTGAATTGAATATTCTGCCTTTAGGATCTTATGACTGTTTAATTGGAATGGACTGGTTGGACTAGCACCATGCCCTCCTAGACTGTCGTAACAAGAGGTTTACATGCCTGGATGAGGAGGGGAATTGGAAAATAGTCCAAGGGATTCCTAGAGCTATGGTTGTTAGAGAAATCTCATCCATGCAGCTGAAGAAGTGCTACAGAAAAGGCTGTCAATTATTTGCAACCCGTGTGGAGGAAGCATCCAGAGATGAAGTCTCAAGGATTGGATACCATGAGGTACTTATAGAGTTCAAAGACATATTTCAGGAGGTACCTGGACTACCTCCGAAGAGAGACATCGATTTTTCTATAAATTTGATGCCTAGAGCAGCTCCAGTTTCAAAAGCTCCTTATAGAATGAGTACGCCAGAGTTGAAAGAGTTGCAATTGCAGCTTGAAGAGCTTCTAAAGAAGGGGTACATTCGCCCCAGCGTGTCACCTTGGGGTGCCCCGACCCTAATCGTGAAGAAGAAGGATGGGACGTTGAGGTTGTGCATTGATTTCAAACAGTTGAAGAAAGTAACTGTCAAGAACAAGTATCCTCTGTCGAGGATCGACGATCTTTTCGATCAGTTCAAAGGTGCGAAAATATTTTCGAAGATAGATCTCAAATCAGGATATCACCAGGTAAGAATAAAGGATGAGGACATCAACAAGATTGCCTTTAGAACAAGGTACGATCATTACGAGTTCACAGTGGTGTCGTTTGGACTATCAAATGCACCTGTTGTTTTTATGTGCTTGATGAATGGTGTATTCAGGGACTATTTAGACAAGTTTGTCATAATCTTCCTGGATGACATCTTGGTGTATTCCAAGTCAGAGGAAGAGCATGAACAACACCTGATACTAGTGTTGCAAGTGTTGAGAGGACACTAATAGTATGTCAAATTGAGCAAATGCTCATTTTACCAAAGGCAGATCCATTACTTGGGGCACATTATTTCAAAGGAAGGGATCGTCATGGATCCTGAGAAGGTTGAGTCCATCCGAGAATGGTTAGCACCAAGGAATGTGGTGGAAGTTAGATCCTTTATGGGTCTGGCAAGCTATTACAAAAGGTTTATTGTGGGGTTATCAAAGATAGTTCACCCTATCAATTCCTTGCAAAGGAAGGAGAAAAAGTTTCAGTGGACTAAAGAGTGAGAACAGTTTCCAGCGACTGAAGTAGTTGGTAACTAGTGCTCCAATATTGAGGATTGCAGATCCAAATATGGATTTCGTGGTGTGCATAGATGTGTGTAAGGAAGGGTTGGGAGGAGTTATCAGCCAGAATGGATTTGTAATCTGTTATGAGTCCAGAAAGCTGAAAGAGCATGAAAAGAATTATGCAACCCATGATTTGGAGTTGGCAGCAATCGTTCACGCTCTGAGAAAATGGAGGCATTACCTCATGGGAAGGAGGTTTGAACTCATAATAGACCATAACGATCTGAAATATTTGTTTGATCAACCAACCTTAAATGCTAGGCAAAGCAAGAGGTTGGATTTTATGTGTGAATACGACTTTGATATCAAGCATATCAAGAGGGAGGAAAATAAGGTGGTTGATGCACTTAGCAGAAAAGTGCATGAATTACATGTTACAACCATTAGCATGTACAGCACTGATATCAAGGGTAGAATTTTGGAAGCTGCAAATGCTGATTTGTAGTACATAGACTTAGTAGCAAAGCTACAACAGCGTGAGAGACCACAGAAAGAGGGAAATTACACCTTGGAAGATGATGGAATACTTCTGTATAAAAACAGAGTGTATATACCCAATGTCCAAGAATTGAAACTTGTGATTCTAAAAGAAATGCGTAACGTGACTTATGTTGGACACCTTGGATATCAGAAGACTATGGAAGCAGTCAAAAGCCATTACTTTTGGCTGGGTATGAAGAGAGAGATCGTTGAATACATTGCCAGATGTATGGAGTGCCAGAAAGTTAAAGCTGAGCATAGGCACCTAGCAGGGTTGTTGCAACCTTTGCTCATTCCTAAATGGAAGTGGGA